>VMDO01033467.1:0-17933 GCA_007922755.1 Pedetes capensis
ATTATTCATATAGGTTACCCCTTACCCTCCTCTATGTTTCCCCCCTCCCCCCTTCCTATCTAAGTTTCCCATCCAAGTCTTCTCTATCTTTTACTATATAGTATTTTTCTATATGTCCTTGGGTTCCATTTCTGTTTAAGATAGAAACTTTTCCTGTAGTGGTCTTTGTTTCTATCTTGTTAGAACAATTACATGCGAATTTTAGTCCATTTGTATTGACTTCATTCTTATCTTCCCTCCCCCCCTTTTAATGTGATCTGACCTTTGAGTAGGATTTTTCCTTCTTGTAATTTTGAGTCAGCTCTCTCATATGAGTGAGAATCTTGAGTTTGAGGCCAGAGGCAGCCTGTCTAACTTAGCAAGACTCTGTGTCAAAAATAAGTTAAAAAGGGAATCATGATGTGACTCATTGGTGGAGGCCTTGCCTATCATGCTTGAGGGCCTAAATTCAGTACCAAGCACATACCTCCACACACACATACACACACACTCTCTCTGTCTCCCTCACACACGCACACTCACAAAGACAGCATGTTAACCTCTTCATTTATCATACATGAATTCCATACAGTTCATATCAGATATTATATAATCTGTTTTTATATCTCATAACATTAAAAATCTGTTTGTCTGTTTGACTTAAGTGCAACTCACTGTGTAGAGTATTCTGCTGGCAATCTGTCCATACACATGAGAAGGACCCATCCATTCATCTAACTCTCAATATTTTTGCAGTATTTTTATAAAGACATTAATCCCATTCACGGAGGCTCTGCTTCCATGGCTTAATCACCTCCCAAAGGCCTGACTTCCTAATATCATCACTTTCAAGGTAAAGATTTCAATGTATAGATTTGGGCAAGATACATACATTAAGAGCACAGCAGAGAACATATTTGGGGAAAGAGAAAAGTAGATCTAACTGGTTGGACATGATAAAGTGAAAAGACAAATTAAGTCATGATTATAAAGTACCATATGCGGTGTGATCAGAAAATACAGTGAATTCAAAGGAAAAGGGGGGATTTTCATTATGTGAAGAGGCAAACGGAGTGCCCATCCTTAGCAACAGTGTGTAAAAAGTTTAAACTTGCTCTGTGCAGTCAGGTATGAGTATGGTTTATAGAAGATATGTTTTAAAGTGGTTCTAAATCATGAGCCATGAACAATGCTTCTAGTTTGGCAATTTCTGTCAAATAAAATTTATGATGTGTCCTTATCCATCTTATTCACTGGATCTGTAACCATGTGACTTTGGCTCCTCCTCAAAGTCAAAATGACTATGAATGTAAATGTTCTGAATCCCTTTAGCACACCAGGGTAGCCACAACAGTACACCTAAAGACATTCATGAAAGAGGACTTCTAGAACTGTTTCAGAAAGAGGCAAGAGCCATGGGATAAATGTATTTGGAGCCATGGAGAATATTTTGAGAAGATTAATGGCAATATATCTTTTATGGTAATATATTTTTTAAAATTTGAACATTCATTATATTTGTGAAATACTCTTTGTATATATGTATACATCCAAAATTGGTTCAAAAGAATGTCATTTAAGAAGTGAAAAAGTCCTTTCCAGCATAGATGATGTACCACCCATTGTAAAGGCAGGTATATAATGGGATGACTTTGATGACTAGGGGATATTGTAACCCTTACTGTTCCCTCAAAATCTCAAAAGTAGCATGCATTATGCTGAGTTTTGTGGTATGTTTACAAGTCTTCCTCTTTTCAAAAGAGTTTAGGCTACATAAATAAAGACATATCTGCATTGCAAAATGTAGCAAAATGCCTGGAAATTTGGAAGAAGTAAATAAATGCCTAAGGATTAATCTTGCTCTCAAGTATATTATTGTCTCTTCTGTGAATTTGTTTCTGGTTCTTTTCCCCAATAAACTATAGGTTCTTTGGAGACAGAAATCACTTCTGGAACGTAGTAGGCACTAGGTTTAGGGTTTCTAGGTTAATGCTTGCCTAAAGCAATCCCATCCTTATTCTTGTAATTCATTATATTAACACAGCTTTCCAAGCTATCTTCCTTCTTTGAGGACAATGTAGTCTTATTTTAAGCATAACTGATTCTTTGTTAGGTACTGTAGTGACTCATAGTGACCTTATGTATGACAGGGTAAAATATTCTCCTATTCTGTGTCTGGCACATGATCTTTTCTTATGTTTAAGACAGTTGTTGCAGGCACCGTGTCAATCCATCTAGTTGAAGGTCTTCCTTTTTTTCATTGACCTGCCACTCACCTAACCATGATGTCCTTCTCAAGGGATTGGCCCCTCTGGGAAACATGTCCAAAATATGTAAGAGGCATTCTAGCCATCCTTACTTTCAAGGAGAACTCTGCATGTATTCAAGGACAGATCAGTAGTATACATTCTATGTGGACTAACCCACAGATCCTTCAACAGTTGATATATTGACAAATTTGTATGTTAGGCATGGGAAAAGTTTTCTAAAGTGCAGCATGTGTTTCAGTGATTTACATTGTGCCACTAATATTCCAAATGTAAATCACCAAATATGGAATCAAACCAGAGTTGAGCCCTGAGTTTTGCTTTGCTTTCCTTCGTGTTGTTTTGTTTGTTCCTTTGTTTTAAAATTAAAATAAGCCTGTTTTGTTTCTAAAGCCTACACTCGAATAAATAATCCTTTCACGACACTCCTGAATATAGTAAACAAAGCATATTGTTTCTATTTCACCTTATGTTTGTCTCTGATGGTGGCAACATAGTTTTTTGTTCACAAGTATCTTTTCTCATTGTCATGGTTAAATAATCTATTATTTAGAAAGGTAGTGTAACCGACTGACAAATATTTCCTCTGTTAAAGTGAAGAAAATATGCCCAGGAAGAAAATTATGCTTTAGTTCCAAAATGATATCTCATTTTTCAATGTATTGTACTTTCCTTGAACTATTATTATTAGATGCATCCGCTACACTTCATTATTTCTCCTCAAATTCTCTGTAAGAATAAGGTGAATATGGTTTAGTTTATCTACTAAATGGAAAAGTAAAGATTGGGTATGTTTTCAGAAATGATTCATTATTATATACCCCTAATCCTATGAGAACATTTAGCAAATTGAGGCTTGTGATGCTCAATAACACTAATTGATCACTTAGTCACACTTAGGTGATTGCTAATTAGTCATAGTAGACAGGCAGCCACAAATAAAAAGAGTAGACCCATTTGATTAGCTACAAAGGGGGAACTAAAGCAGAAAGAAGATTCTCAATACACAGTTCAGGCTCATAAATGTTAATCAGACAGCAGGAAGAAAGGCTTCAATATATAACTATTTGTCGTTAAATATAAGCAATCAAAGATCCAATATTTATGCCTCTGTGCTTTCTCCATAGGTAGTTTATTTGGATGCCAGGGGGACCTCTGTGGAAAACTGGAGCATGCCATTTTACTTCACACTTTCAGGAAGAGTTCTTTTTTTTAAAAAAAATCATTCAAAATTAAGATAATTTTGTATTAATTTCGTATCTTTTCCCCTTACCTGGGTTTTCCAAATTGAAATTGTTTTAATGTAACATTTCTTCACCTTTTCACTTTACAAGTTAGTCATGCAGATCAAATATTCATTGGTAACAGGTCTCCATTGGAGGAAGACTGGAGCAAGAACCAAGAACTGGTTGAAAGTTGCCACTGGAGTTTCAAGGGATCTGAGGAAAATGTGAATGGGATTTACCAGGCACTAACTCATAGAAATAAATGACTTAAGTGTCACCATTTACTCCAAAAAGAAATAGCCAGAATTTCTTCAAAGATCTGCTTCTTGACATTTGGGGTAAGCATTCCTAAATCCAACCTAGTCTAACAGTTTAAGAGAAAAAATGTTTTAAGAAACACTTCGTGCAGTGCAGCATCCAGTCTGTTGCTATCAAAAGCTTTTTTTATTAGTTTTCAAAGAACAGAGTGTATCATGCTTAGACAAATTTGACTGTTTTGACTGACCAGGCATTAATTTATTTTGACCTCTTTTCCTAAACAATCAAGGCAGTGATAATGAGAATGCAAATGGTGTGCCAAATAGTGCTACCTACATGGGTTTATTACTCAGTTACACCACATACTTGTCATGTGATGTTGGACAATTTACCTTAAGCTCTCTACATTTTAGCTTCCTTGTCTTTAAAATCTTATTAATAGAATCTAGCTATGAGGATTAGTTTAAAAGATATATGTGAAAATATTAGTAGAGTGCCTGGCACATATGGGTCCTCAACAAAAATCAGCTTCCAATACCCCTGTTTTCAGTGCATGGAGTTAATGGACACTGACAGAAACAGATTGATAATTTTCATACCAATCTTTGGAAAATCTTCTGATTAGGTTTATTCACAGTTTATGTGTCCTTTAAGAAAACACAGATGTGGGAAATTTGTCCAAAGAAATCTCGATTAATAGGTGATCTGGGTAACATTATACTAATTGTGATTTATTCTAAGTGCTGTCAATCTTTGTTTTCCTTCAGTCAAATACACAACATTATTTCAATTTCAAATGAGCCTTTTAAAATAAAACATTTTTACTATGTCAACATATAAAAAGTTTTCTATCTTCTCAGTACATATATCTCAATAATTTACATATTGCCTCTTTGGTATGGTGATTTCCAGGATAAATAAGGTTAAGTTTGTCTGTCGGGAGGGAAAGGTAAGACAGACAAGCTCCATTCACATGAGACATCCTGGATAGAGAAGTTGCGTGGGGTCATAGTCACTAGGATGAATGAATAAAGAGGGAAACAAGAGGAAGAAATAAAGAGAAGAACCAAAACTATAATTAAAAATATATATTCATACATACCTACATGAATGAGCCATAATGTATAAGTTCTTTTTGGGTCATATTTTTGAATGAACATTATCTCACTTAATTCTAAAAAAGTGCTATGATGTGAGTACAATCTTTGTACACACTCTACAGATGATGAAACTGGCTCAAATAGGGGTTAAATTGCTGAAAGTTGCAGAACTACCTAGCAATAGATTTGAAATTTGAATCTGCATTAATATGTTGAACTCTATGTTCTTTTCTCCCAATAATACTGTCTTCCTTGTTCTAAGATAGGTTAGCAACCTATGATCCCCATGGTTAATCTATCTCTATGGATTAATTTTTGGTAATTAAAACAAATTGTTGGGATATCTTCAAGTCCATTCATTTGTGTAGTGTGTATAAGTGACTTCTTGTCGAACCAAGAGACTTGAGAAGTTGTGAAAGAGACCATAAAGATGCAACCATAAATATTTATTGCATGGCCCTATGGAAAGAAGTTGACAATCCTTGCTCTAAGAAGTAACAAGATGAATTTAGCTATGAAGCATGATAGTTATGCTGGAACAACAGCTTAAACAATCAAAGCTTAAATGAAATACAAAGGATCAAGGATCAAATCAAATTAATATGCAAAAAGCACCGTAACCTGTGTTATCTCATTTCAATGCTTGCAATAACCATATAACATAGTGTTATCACTCTTATACAAAGACGGAAATTGAATCTCAAAAATCCTTAAGGTATTCATGTGCACCAGGTTGTATACTTAGGTAATGATCATGATTGATATTTGAACCCAACTTTGGCTTACTTAACATTCAGTACTAGTTTCACCACATTAGAAAATGTAATTAGGGATATGTTGCTGTTGTTGTTAGGTGCCATCAAGTCAACTCCGACTCATAGCGACCCTATGTATAGCAGATCGAAACACTTGCCAATTCTGTGCTAGGCAAACGATCTTATTTATGTCTAAGCCCATTGTTGCAGACACAGTGTCAATCCATCTGGTGGAGGGTTTTCCTCTTTTGCGTTGACCTGCTACTCTTCCAAACATGATGTCCTTCTCCAGGGATTGACCTCTCCTGACTACATGTCCGAAATACGTAAGACGCAGTCTGGCCATTTTTGCTTCCAAGGAGCACTCTGGTTGCACTTCTTCTGGGACAGATTTGTTGGTTCTTTTGGCAGTCCATGGTATATTCAATAGACGTCACTAGCACCACAATTTAAAAGCATCAATTCTTTTTCTGTCTCTCTTGTTCAATGTCCAGCTTTCACAACCATATGATGCCACTGAAAATATCATGGCATGAGTCAGACGTACCTTGACCTTCAATGTGACATCTTTGCTTTTCAATACTCTAAACAGATCTTTTGCCACACCTTTTCCTAGAGCAATGCGTCTTTTGATTTCTTGACTGCTGCTTCCAGGGGTGTTGATTATAGAGCCAAGCAAAGCAAAATCTTGGACGACCTCAATCTTTTCTCCATCTATTGTGAAGTTGGATGCTGACCCACTCTTAAGGATTTTGCTTTTGTTGATATTTAGTGGTAACCCATATTGAAGGCTATGATCTTTGATCTTCATCAGTAAATGTTTTAAATCCTCTTCATTTTCAGCAAGCAAAGTGGTGTCATCTGCATAACGCAGGTTGTTTATGAGTCTTCCTCCAATCTTGATGCCATGTTCTTCCTCATAAAGTCCAGCTTCTCGGATTATTTGCTCAGAATATAAATTGAAGAGATAGGGTGAAATTATACAGCCCTGACGCACACCTTTCTCAACTGTAAACCACTCAGTGTTTCCTTGTTCTATTCGAACAACTGCCTCCTGGTTCATGTACAGATTTCTCATAAGCACAATTAGGTGTTCTGGTGCTCCAATTTTCCGAAGTGTTATCCATAATTTGTTATGATCCACACAATCAAATGCTTTTGTGCAGTCAATAAAACATAGATAGACATCTTTCTGATATTCTCTGCTTTCAGCTAATATCCACCTGACATCAGCAATGATGTCCCTCTTTCCCCACCCTCTTCTGAATCCCGCTTGATTTTCCAGTAATTCCCTGTCTATATACTGCTGCAGTCACTTCTGAATGATCTTTAGTAGAATTTTGCTTGTGTGCGATATTAATGATAATGTCCGATAGTTTGCACATTCAGTTGGATCCCCTTTTTTTGGGAATAGGCACAAATATGGATCTCTTCCAGTCAGTTGGCCAAGTAGCTGTTTTCCAAATCTGTTGGCATAAACATGTTAACACTTCCAGTGCTGCATCTGTTTGTTGAAACATCTCTAATGGTATCCCATCAACTCCTTGAGCTTTGTGTTTCACCAGTTCTTTCAAGGCAGCTTCCACTTTGCCCTTCAACACCATTGGTTCCTCTTCATATGCAAGCACTGGGAATGGTTGGTCATCTACCAATTCTTTCTTGTATAATGACTCTGTGTATTCTTCCCATCTTCTTTTGATGTTTCCTGCATCATTTAATATTTTCCTGTAGAATCTTTCACTACTGCCACTCGAGGCTTGAATTTTTTCTTCACTTCCTTAAGCTTGAGAAACAGAGTATGTTCTTCCCTTTTGGTTTTCTGCCTCCAGCTCCTTGCACATGTTATTATAATATTTGTTTTTGTCTTCTCGAGCTGCCTTCTGAAATCTTCTGTTTAGTTCCTTAACTTCATCATGTCTTCCTTTTGCTTTAGCTGCTTGACATTTCAGGGCAAGGTCCAGTGTCTCTTTTGACATGTAATTTGGTCTTTTCTTTTTTTGTTGTCTTTTTAAGAACTTTTTGCTTTCTTCTTGAATGATATCTTTTATGTCATGCCACAACTCTTCTGGTCTCCTATCATTTGTGTCTAGTGCATTAAACCTATTTTTGAGGTGGTCTCTGAACTCAGGTGGGATATACTCAAGGTCATACCATGGCCCTAGTGTACTTGTTCTAATTTTCTTCAGCTTCAGTTTGAAATTGCATATGAGAAGTTGACGGTCTGATCCACAGTCAGCACCTGGTCTTGTTTTGACATTTTGTACAGAGCTTTTCCATCATCTCTTTCAACGTATGTAGTCAATTTGATTCCTGTATGTTCCGTCTGGTGAAGTCCATGTGTATAGTCTCCGTTTATGATGTTGAAAAAATGTATTTGCAATGAAAAGGTCATTGGTCCGACAAAATTCTATCATGCGATCCCCAGCTTCGTTTCTGTCACCAAGACCATATTTTCCAACTACTGAGCCTTCTTGTTTGTTTCCAACCTTTGCATTCCAGTCACCAGTGATTATCAGTATGTCTTGTTTGCATGTTTGATCTGTTTCAGATTTCAGAAGCTGATAGAAGTCTTCCCTTTCTTCATTTGTGGCCTTGGTGGTGGGTGCATAAATTTGAATAATAGTCATATTAACTGGCCTTCCTTGTAGGCGTATGGATATTATTCTATCACTGACAACATTGTAGTTCAGGACAGATCTTGAAATGTCTTTTTTGATGATGAATGCAACCCCATTTCTTTTTAGTTTATCATTCCCAGCATAGTAGACCATATGACTGTCTAACTCAAAATGGCCTATGCCGGTCCATTTTAGCTCACTGATGCCTAGAATGTCAATGTTTATGTGCTCCATTTCTCTTTTAACAATTTCTAATTTTACTAGATTCATACTATGTACATTCCATGTTCCAATTATTAATGGATGCTTACAGTTGTTTCTCCTCATTTTGAGTCATGCCACATCAGCAAGTTGAGCACCCTGGGGCTTTACTCCATTTCCATCATCATGGTAGACTCTACTTGGAGGAGGCAACTCTTTCCCATTCGTCTTTTGAGTGCCTTCCAACCTGGGGGCCTCATTTTCTGGCACTATATCTGACAGTGTCTCTTTGCTATTCATAGGGTTTTCAATGGCTAGTTGTTTCCGGAGTGGCTCGCCAGGTCCTACTCCCAATTAGGAATATAGGTGATTAAAAAGAGAGAAATTTAACCTACATTTCCTGTGCCTCTTCACTGGAAAGATCTCCTTTTTTCTCAATATTCAGTTAGAATTAGTAGATAAAACAGATTCTGTAAACTCTCTTGTCAAGAAGAAAGAAAAAAATCAGAGTTACTATTAAGGAGGAATTGTGATAATATTTGATTCATGGGTGAATGCTACAAATGTTGCCATAGGGAAACTGTGGTAGGAACTTTGATAATGAGTTTATTAGGGACACTACAAAGGGAAGGGACCCAAACTATTTAGATTTCAGGGCCAATGCAGGAAAAAGATTGGTGATCAATTTAAAGAACCTTTGGACAGTCACTGTAGTGATAGAATTGACCTCTCACATCCAAGGTTAGATGTAGAGGACATTGTTGCAGAAGCAGCTTCTTTATCACTAGGGGAAAGTCATGCTGTTTTTTGTCAGTCATTCAAGCTTCATTAAGTGAGGTCTCCAAATTCCAATGCTATTTCAGTTTAGGGTAATTCTATTATGTGGCACAATTGAGAGTCCCAATACCAGAGAAGAAAATCTTCTTCTTAGAGCTTAATTTCTACATAGGGTCTTCCCTCTGCAGGAATGCACTCCCCATCTCCTCAGCCTGGAAAAACTTGGGGTTAACCCCAGATCTCCTGCATGCTAGGCAAATATTCCACCATTGAGCCCCAGCCCCTTTTTACTTTTTTAGTTTGAGACAGAGTCTCACTAAGTTGTGCAGGCTACCTTGGGCTTCAAACTTGTGATCCTCCTGCCTCAGCTTCCTAAGACTCTGGGATTACAAGTGTGCACAATTGTGCCTGGCTTAAATAGAAACTTCTTTATTTCACTGTGACTGATTTTCTCCATTCAAATCATGTGAATTTCATGTTGTTTCTTCTCCAACCCTAACCTCAATCACATGTGCACAGAAGCTAAGGCCTCAGGAGGGCCTTGTTTATTTGGTTGAGTGGTGTATCTTCCTATCTTAACACCTGCATGACAAACACTATAGACTAACCAAATATTTGATAAAATGTTTGTTGAACCAATGAATCAACAAGAGTGCTTTAAAGATAAGAGGCAGTGTGATTGTCTCAGGCAATGTATAAAAACAAAATTTGTTTTCGCTAAGAGTGATTCTTTTTCAATCCCCTAATGTTCCCTAACAGGGTGCTATATGAAGGGAGATAGAGCTTTGTGGATATGAAGCAGGTTGCTAATAGAGAGCCAGAAGTCTGGCAGGAACCAAAATGAAGATAGTTTGCAAAGGTAAACATATCTGTCTGGCACAGACTCTGGTAATGCAGAGAGTTATTCTGTTTGGGGAGCTACTTGACACATTAAGTTTCCATCTCTAGAAAGTATCCAAGAAGTATTTGATTAAAGTTCTAGGCCTTATTTCCAATGGAATCATATGTAACTTGATTTAGCCTCCTCATTCTGCTGAACTGCAGTGCTGTAATGACAGCTATTACACAGAGAGAATATTATTGTTTCCTGGGAAGAAGACAAAGGCATATATTCTCACAGAATATTCCAAGACTAAGTAAGATATTAATAACATTTATTGAAAAGACATTGATGTAAGAATCATTTGCCAGTGGCTTTATTCCAGTCAGGCAACTGATCTTCTTTAATTGGAAATGTAACCTTTCCCATTGTCTGAACTAGATTTGAACAAGACACATTCTGTTTTGAATGGTCACTGTGTTGGTGAATGTGAATGTGAAGTGAGATGGAGAGGGGGGCTAAAATCACTCTGGCTAACATTAACTACAATGTCATTCTACAGTCTTGGTTTTTAACTAGCATTTTATATCTGAGCAGTCTAGAATGTAGGGAAAAATTGGGAGGAAATTGGCAAAAACTCCCAAACTGGGAAATTGGCGTTTGAACATCTGGTTTGTAAGTTAGAAATCTAGGGAAAATGAAAGTAACTTGGTTGCACGTTTGTACAAAACCCTTCCTGATTGGACAATTGGACTGAAAGCTGATTGGCTCAGGCCATTCCATGGGCGAGCTACATAAAGAGCTGCGCTGCGGCAGCTCGATCCTTTTTTGGCACAGCCTTTCTTTGGCTCCCTTTCTGCACCTTCTTGCGGGTTCCTGCCTGGACCACCGATGAGGAGGCGCCTCTCCCGCTGCTCTTCCCCGAACCTTTGAGGAAAAAATGCTCTCCCGTCGCAATCCTCAACAAGGAAAAGAACCTGCTCTCCGTCTGATCACTGAGGAAGCAACAGCTGTCTCCTCCTGACCACCGAGATGACCAACACAGGTGTTTGCCCTTGGAAGGCAAAAGCGCCTGAGGCTTTTCCTTTCTCCCGTCTCCTCTGGGGTCCCGCAGGGGTCTGCACCCCTCATCTGAGGGTCCCGAGTGAATTGTGTTTAGTATCTGTGTGCGTAGCGGTGCAGCCCGTCCGAACTTCCAGGCCAGACTGTGAGGTGTGCGCCCCACATAGATTTGGCGCCCGAACATGGGGCCCAACATAGTTGGTGCCCAAACAGGGACCCAACATAATTAGTGCCCAAACAGGGACCCAACATAGAAAACAGGTCAATCAAAGCTTATTCAAATTGTTTTGTTTTTAACCCTCAGCCCAGGGAGGACATTCAGATATGCCTTAGTTGAAAGTGGGGGATCAATTAAAAAAAAATTAAAAATGTTACTTCAGTGATTATGGCATTCTTTGTCCTCTGCTCCTTTAGATTAATTAACATAGTGTAAACACTATTACAGTGCTCCTATATTCACGCCTGTGTTGTGCATCTCTGTTATTAGTCTCATATACAGTATGGAATAGTCATGAAGAATATGATGTCAATATTCAAATCTGGGAAGCTGTAGTTTGGACATAGTTTGTCCCCCCATATGTTTGTTTCCTGGAAACTTGGTCTCCAATATAATGGCATTGAGAGGTCTTTAAAGTGGTCTGGCCTAGTGAGACTTGATTAGGTCATTCAGCTATCACCATGATGAATGGATTAATACCTTTCTTGAGAGACTAGGTTAGTTCTCTTGAGACTAGATGAGGGTTTATGTGATTGGATTAGTTACTGTAATAGGCTGCTATAAAGCAAGCCAGACTCCCTTTTATGTCCTATATAGATGTTTCTCTTGCATGTATGTAATCTTTCTTCCTTATGCTTCTATGTTATGCTGTGATGAAGCAAAAGACTCTCACCAGAAGTTGATAGATGCTAATTCCATGCTCTTGGACCTCTAGGACTGTGAGCTATTTAAAGTTGTTTTCTTTATAATGTACCCAGCCTCAAGTATCTTGTTATAGCAACACAAAATGGACTAAGATGTATGCTCAATAAACTATTTGTTGAGTGACCTTGTACAAGTCCATTAAGCTTTCTGAGTGTCAATTTATTCACTTTTAAGACCCAAAATAAACCTCCAATATCATAGAGTTAATGTTGTTGTTAGGTGTCATTGAGTAGGTGTCTGACTCATAATGACTTATGTACAACAGGGTAAACACTATTATAGGTGCTTCTCTGGTATGCTTAGGGTTTTCAATGGCTGATCATTTTTTGGGAGTGGATTGCTGAGTCCTTCTCCCAAGCCTGATGTTCCCAGGTGATCTCCCATCTGAGTACTCATAGACTCAATGGGATGATTAAATGGAGAAAAGTGTACAAAACATTTAGCAGATGCCCATCAGAGGATTGTATTGGCAATAATTTAGTCAGGAAAACCTAAAACACTTGATGCATTTTACCTGGAAGGAACTTTAATACCAGGAATGAGAAGCTTTAAAACTTTTAGAAGGATTTTTTCGGGGGGTGGAAGAGAGTGAGGATCAACAGTAAGGACCCTTGCTGGCTTTCAGAATATCAGGATGTGCAGAAAGTACAGGTGGTACTTCCTGAGGATCTCAGCTGCCTGCAATATCGAAGTGGGTGATTTATAAGAACATTTGCTGAAATCATTTAAAAGTTCACCTTTTCCATTTGATTATGTATCTCTATTCCTGAGGAAAGACAATATTGGCTTCTTTTTAGCCTTCTACATCTTACACAAAGTCTTCTCAGTAGAAGACTTCAAAATAAGACACTTTTAGAAAGACAATCTACAAAATGTGGTTTACAGACTTCCACCCTCAAATGTCCAGGAAAGATCATGGAAAGGAATAGAAATAGTGTTAAAATGCCAAAAGATATTCCAGCATAACACTCAACAGATGGTCATGAAATTGTTACTTGTAGTTATTAGTCTTCTGTCTCTGAATTGATGCTCCATTTATCCATGGGGTTTTGGTATTCTACTCTGGATTCCAGTTTTGTTTGGCTAAGGTATGATGGCTTCTTTCCAGCCCACTGCAGCAGAAAGAACACAGACTTTTAAGGCAGGTATTAGAGATTTGGCACTCTTACTCCAACACATGTTAGCTGGTATCTCATACAATGCTGGATTTCTGGTGATCTCTCTAGTGTCCAGGCTTCCAGCAGAGCCTCTTTTCTCTTGGCTTCAACTACATACCAGTTTTGACTTACTTTTTCTACCCTGTGAACTTTTTTCAATGAATCCCAGAGAATTATGTTACCAAATATACCAAAAAATTATGTTCCCTGTTTTAGGCTTAAGTTAAACTGCTTGGAGAAGCAGTAAGAATGATAGCTTAGAAATCAAATCCTAATAGCAGCATGTAAAGACTGTACAGCATCCAAGTTTTGAATCAATCTTGTTGTACCTTAAATTCATTATTTGTAAAATGGCAACAATATCTGCTAAAATTCTTCTCTTCTGTTGATAATTTAGCTGTATGAATTTTTAAAGGCTATGGCTGCTGGTTGGATGAGTTTTCACTCAGAACTATCCATAACTTTAAAAACAGTATCCAAGCAAGTTGGACGGTCAAGAAAGATGGCAAGGTTAATAAACCAGAGAAGCATGTTCTTAAAATATCAATGGCCTGGTATTGATATAGGTAATTAGAATAGAAGAGCAAAAGTTTAAAGAGTTATAGAAATAATGGCAAAAACCTAATAGCTGTGAGAGTGAATATTAGAACAAGTTTGGCAATTAGAGAATGATAGTCCCTTGTTCATACCTTATTTTTTGCTAAGGCATCTAGAAATCCTATCTTCACTCCAGCTTTAACATATTGCACAGATTCCCCCAGAGAAGTTTAGAGCGACATTGATGGCATGCTTCCATCATTTTTGCCATGAGAAACAACAAAACAAACTCATTAACTGCAAATAACTATCAGAGATAATAATTAGTTTTGTTTTATGCCAGAAATTTTAGTGTTGTGTTATATAGCAATATATAAACAGAAACATTGTCTTTTATTCAAAACACATAATTGTCTTAGAGGTATTGGTTTAGGAATGATTCAAGTACAGTTTATATTCTTTCAGAGACTATGATCCCTTTCCTATGAAAATGAAGAATATTATCATGGAGGAGTGACATGTTTAAATACTACACATATAGAATATATTTGGCAAAAATGTTACAAAGAAATAATTATATAATCACTCACATTGAGAAATATTGTGTGTAATATTCATGCAAACCAAATGTGTCAAATTGGTTGAATTTGGAGAATTTGCCTTGATCAGTTAAACAAATGAATATACAGATAAGATAAAGAGGTAGAAGAAAGAGTGTGCAGAATTTTATTGTAATCAAAATAATGGGCCAACCAAAATCTAGAATTTCAGTGAATGGAGCAGAGAACCATCCTATATTCCCCCAGGTTGGAAAATTGTCCTTGTAGTGATATTTTAATCACTCTCTCTCTGTCTGTCTCTCTCTCTCACATACACACACAATGGTCTAATCAGTAATTCTATCCAGAAGTGTAAGTATGTGCTTCTGAAAGCTTATTTCTGTGAGCTTCTGTAAGTCAAGAGATAATTGGTGTGGATTGTGAGAAGATTAGGAAAAGACAGAATTTGAAGTCACATATGAAAGATTCTGTTGCTAAATTAAAAAAAAATGTCCAGCCAGGGTTCTCTAGGGCCTATTCATGCAAAATGGGGAACCTGATCTGGTAGAACCCACATCATCTGGGAGATTGTTAGAAAGACAGAATCTTATGGCCCATCCTTAATCTATTGACCTAATATCTGCATTTTGACATGATACTCAGGTCATCCTTCCACCATTTAAGTTTTAGAAACACTATCTAGAGCATTTAGGCCATAATATTGCCCTGAGTTATTCTTGTTATGGCCAAAGCAAGTACAAGTAAACTGAATATGTTAGTCAGCTTCCTATTACAGCATAAAAATACCTAAGGTAATTAATTTATAAAGAGTAAAAGTTTTAGGTATGTATGGTAGAGACAGCCTCTAGTCTTAGCACTTGGGAATCTGAGGCAGGGAGATCTTTTGAGTTCAGGAGTTTGAAATCTGCCTGGGGAACATACTGAGAATTTACCTTTAAAAAGTCAGAAAAGACCGTTTACTTTGGCTCATGTTTTTGAAGGTTCTGGTTCAATGTTGTCTGCAGCCAAACCACCTTGGCATCTGATCCCATCATATCTCATAACTTAAGCAGGATCAGATCTGTTCAGTATTTGGATTGGAGACCACCTGGAAACACCATGTTCTATAAGATTGGGAGAAGGACCTAGCAGCACAATCCCAAAAAACAATCAGCCATTGAAAACCCTATGAATAGCAGAGAAGCACTGACTATTGTGCCTGTAATGGCACAGTGTTGGGTCATGTTTCATCTGCTGTACATAGGGTTGCTATGAATTGAACCTGACTAAATGGCACCTAGCAACAACAACAGCTCAATATCAGGCAGACACATTGCTTTGGGCCTCTGGTGGGCAAGATGCATGGCAGTTGTGGGGAATGTTTGGCAGAACAAACTAGTCATATCTTGAGCTAGGAAGTCAACACGGAAGAGGAAGAGGCCAGATTCCTACAATTAGCTTTGAGGACACTTTCCCAAAGACATCAGGACCTTTCACAAATCCCCACTTCTCAAAAGTTCTACCATCTTCAAATAGCACCTTTCTGAGATTTAACCTTTAAGACGTGGCCCTTTGGGGAGCACTCATTAGAATCACAGGTCTAAGTATAGGTAAGTTCAAGTTGACCCACTCATCTTGTCTTTGGTTATTACCGAATAGAAGGAATTTTACATTGGGAATTAATAGGATTCATTGTAATTGTTTTCTTTGTAAGGTGGTTTAGGTTGAAAATAATTGTAGTAGACTTCTACTTAAATTTCTTCCCTGTCTTTTCCAGCTGCCTTAAGGTATACTGTTGTATAGAGGATAAAAGACACTGGTATCAATAACTTTGACCTGTTTCTTTCTACTGAGTATAGACTACTTTCCAGGCTTCTTCCAAAGTCAGTCGATGCTTTAATCTCAGGCTTCTAAACGTTCTATCTCAAAATCTTAGGTTTTTTTCAGGCATCTTTCCCTAGTTCAACAGACATGCATATTCACTCTTAATTATACACAGAGTTCATGCCCTTTTACGTTTCCTTTTTCACAAGAGGGAATTGTATCTTCTGGTTTAGAATGAAATGAAACAGGAAATAAGTGCAGATGAAAAGGAAGGGAAAGTCCTAGCTCTAACACTGTTACTCAAAAGACACGTTTCTGTAGGTAACGGCTAACAATGACATTAAAGCAAAATAATAAGTGACAGTCACTACTCACAGTAAAAGTGTCTTCAGCTGTCTTTATTTGGCAGTGTGTCCATACCTCAGGTCTGACCCATCCAAGATGAGTGCTTATATGTTGTACTTATTATTACTCTGAGCTCAAGGCCTAGAATCTAGGGCCACTGAAGACTGATGCAAGACTTTTACTCCTGGGTCCTACATGTGGTTCCCAATTCCCTTGGTGCTATAAACACATTTTTAGGTTATTCGAATTCTGTGGAACAATTTTTAGGCAAATATGGGTGTATTTTGAAGAATGAAAGAAAGGCAGTTTGATATGATGCTTTGGACCAGGTAGATTTCAGTCTTAATTTTACCTCAGTTGCCAACTAATGTTTATGATTGGGGAATTTACATAACATATGAATTTCTAATACTTCATAAGTAAAATCAGGATAATATGGTGTGAAACCTATAATGAGAGATAAAGGGTACTGCGGGATACCAAGAAGGATCCTCTACCCTGGATATTGGGTATGAGGAAGGGCTTCGTGAAGGAAATAGGATCAAATTACTACAATATATATTATTGTTTGAATTTGAAGTGTCCTCCAAAAATCATGTGCTTTAATGTTTGGTCCCTAGGTGCTGATAGTTTCCTGTGAGGTTATGATACTTCTGGTGTTGGGATTCTTGCTTTGCAGAAGTGGCTCCCTGGGGGTGCAATTTTGGAGGTTGTGACATTAGGCATACAACCCAGGCTTCTGGTCTGCCATGCCATGAAGTTATCTAACACAGGCCCTGCTGCCACCACCATATCTGCCCTGTCGTCATTATGGACCAATTCGCTAACTGTAAGCTCCCAATAATCCTCTTTCCCTATAAATTTTTGGGATGTTTTTGCTGCCACAGCAATGACAGCTGACTAATCCAACATATTTGAAAATTGCCAAAAGTGTACACTTAAAGTGATGTCACTCCAAAATTTGATAGTATTAAAGGTGATGCATATCATAATTGGCTTGGTTTAGCCATGTCACATGCATACTTATATCAAGACATCATGTATTGTGCTATCAATAGGCACACTTTTTACTTCTCAATTAAAGATAGAAGACTGGGTGGATGTTGTGGCACATACCTGTAATACAAGCAAGTCAGGAGGCTAAGGCAGGAAGATTGTGATGTCAAGGCCAGAGGCAGTCTATGTGTTTAGTGAGACCCTGCCTCAAAATTATAAAAAGAAGAGTGAGAGTGAAGTTCAGAGATAGTGTGTTTGCTAGCATATATGAAGTCCTGGTTTCAAAGTCCTAGGAGTACAACAAATAAATTGTTGTTGTTGTTGTTGTTAGGTGCCGTCAAGTCGAGTCCAACTCATAGCGACCCTATGTACAGCAGATTGAAACACTTGCCGATTCTGTGCCAGGCAAACCATCTTATTTATGTTTAAGCCCATTGTTGCAGACACTGTGTTAATCCATCTGGTGGAGGGTTTTCCTCTTTTGCGTTGACCTGCCACTCTTCCAAACATGATGTCCTTCTCCAGGGATTGTTCTCTCCTGACTACATGT
>VMDO01033468.1:0-17932 GCA_007922755.1 Pedetes capensis
GACTAGAATCAACATAGATATTAATATTATTATCCCACTGAGTTTAGTTTTCACTAAGTGAAGTAAGTTAGCATTTAGTATTACCAGGGACATGGGGCCAGGCATTTCTGGCATTCTCCAGAGAGCTGGAGGAGTACCTCGGTCCTTCTGTTCACTGTTTGAGAAGAATTCAGACGTGACATAGAAAATATAGCACACAATATAGACAAGGTTTATTATAATGAGATAGTTTGCCTTTGTGGAGTAATTACCTGGAAAAACTGAGGTACCTGGAGAAGTTTGGATAAACCTGGAAAAATCAATTTGGAGAAACCTTGATTCTTTCCGTGAATCTGCCTAAGATTAGGGTGTTCTCCAGGCAAAGAAAAAGGGAGAGAGAGAAAAAGAAAAGTTAAGCAAGCTTTTTAAGAAGAAAAAACATCTTGGATGTTGTTGTTGTTGTTAGCTACTGTGGAGTCATGTCCTACTCACAGGGACTCTTACAGGGTTTTCAATGGCAGATTGTTTTGGGATTGCCTTGGGAGTGGATTGCCTCATCCTTCTCCCATTTTTGCGGTGCTGGGAATGGAACTTGGGACCTCAGAGACTGCAAGTGGCGCTCTACCAACTGAGCTAAATCCCAGCCCACATCTTGAATAGGCAGAAGAAATGGTGGCACCTAGAGAAGGGGCAGCTTGTGTGTAGCTGCCAAGAAAGAAGGGGAAACACATGCACATGGCCACCTGATTGAATGGGAAGGAAAGAGGGCGAGCGTGTGTTGCCTCTAGTTTTGTTTAAACTAGGGTATGCCCACTGTGACATAAGCCGTTCCAGGACAGATAGAGGGGACAATCTCTTGTTTAGCAATCTTTTGTGGTGTAGGGCATTTGGAGCCTAGGGTTGTTGTTTTATAAAACGGCTTAATGGATTTGTTTGGTATATTACAAAAGAATGGACCACTAGCAGGATACCTTGGAATGGCATGCCTTTGTTTATAACCTGAGGACTAAGGTAGACAATCTCTTTTAGTGTGTAGAGTCCATTAGAACAATGTCCTTTTTAATGTTTTGGGCAGTTTGTCTCACACATCATGGCTGAAAGTAGGAGCCATTTTTAATCCCCTTTTCCCTCATGGCCTGTTAATGTCTTAGCTAACTTGCCTAACATTAAGGCCTAACCCATGTTCACAGCATCACTAAAAGTGTACAAGTTGTATTACTTGTCACTGCTCTCATTTTATCACTTTCTTGAAATGCATTGCTTAAAAAACACTATAACACATATATGCCTAGTTGCGGTTCTTCAAAGAGCATTTTGTGCTCTAGTGCTAAACAGTCTAGAACATGTTTGTGTGTCGTGTACACTATATCTAAAAGTTGTTTGATGGCTGGGAATGTAACTCATTGGGACAGTGCTTGCCTAGCATGCATGAAGCCCTGGATTCAATCCCCAGCACTGGAAAAAAATTTTAAAAAAAGTTTGATTCGTTCTAATTGACCCTTTGTTCATTTCGAAAACAATATTGTTTGACTCTCTTTAAGCCAGAAACTGTGTTAGATGCTTAAAGTCTAATGGTGCATAATAGCACTTGCCCTGAAGGACTTTACAAAATAAATAAGAGTCTTTTGATAAAAATAAAAAAAGAGTTCTATCCATAACTTGGAAAAAACAAATATTGACTCTCTTCCATTTTTGTTTTACATAAATTACTTTGCCTAGTAAGGATCTTGGGAGAAGGACCTGGCAACCCCCTCCCAAAAAAAAAAAAATCAGTCTGCCACTGAAAACCCTACGCATAGCAGAGAAGCACTGACGATAGTTGTTTCCCCTGTTGTACAGAGGGTCGCTATGAGTCGGATACCGACTCGACGGCACCTAACAACAACAACAACAACAGTAAGGATCTGTTGCTGGCATTTATTTTGATGATGGACTTTGGAAGTATGAGTCTCATTCACTCTCAGTTTGGACAGTATTATCTTTATGTGCAGTTCCTCAGAATTAGTGCAAGGACCATCATCATCCTTATTGGAACACTGCCAGGACATCTGGCAAGATTTCTCATATAAAGCTGCTATGCCTTTTCCTTCCAAACGAATGATTCTTTGGTGGTTAGCTATCCTGTAACATCTCCACTTATGTAATTCTTTGCCATGATCTAATTTGTTAAGTGGAGTGGAAGAAAAAGAAAATTTAGAAAGAAGCACAGAGCACAAACCGTTTATCCTGGTAAAACATCCCATATTTCAATTTATGGAGCTTTTTTTAGTAAAGTATACAACAAAAAATATGATTATGAATGTAGTTTTTTGTTTTCCTATCGGTAAGAATTTTTTAAACTAACACACATTTTTAATTGCCAAATCTATTTTAGCTTTATCTTTAAAGAAAAATGACTGCACTTTGCTGCATCTGTCAAAAATGGTGGGCTAATTCTTTTAGCCAAAACATTGTACATGGAATGTGATTTTTATTGATTTTCTGAAGTATAGCAGAACTTATTTTTTAACACATCCTTTACTGTGATTAAGATTCTATGGCATAGAACAGACTGCTTATTTTGAGGTTGCAAAGGATAGCTAATCTACAGGAATAAGCTTTCCAATATCTGCTATCAAACCGAGAAATGATGGGTTTCACCGGAAGCATGTACATGTAAAAGAATTGCCTTCGTTACACAGGATGCTGCCACTTGGACTGAACACAGAGTTGATTTGTAATATACATTAACTCGCCAATTATTGATTGTTCCATCTGACTTTGTACACCGTAAGAATCTGGAGAGTTTCTGAGTTATCAATAATAAGAATGCTGTGTATGAAATGTAATGGGGTGCGTCAGCTGGATTGGAGTTAAATATTGCAGTAAATGTTGCTCAGCTTTGCCATCTGTCACATATTCCTTCCACACAATATTTTAATCCATTAAATGCGTCTTTTTTTTCTTTTAAAAATTAACATACTTTGGCTATAGTGAAAAAGCTGGAAGAACTAGTCTATGACCAGTGACCTTTCTAATGTCCTTAGTTTTACTATAACTTTTCTTTGGTCTTTGTGCCCTTATTAAGATGAATAAGATGATCCTTAGAAATAGAACATGCCAGGTTCTCAGTTACCCTGCTAGCAAGTAGGAAGTCCCATTAACTTCTTAAACTTCTCAGACAAGAAATAAATTTCCCCATGAGATATTGTTTCTGAAAGTTCTTGTCCTCAAAAGCAATGATTGAGTGAACTAAGGACTTGATTTCACTAAGTGGAATGGAAAACTCATGTCACACCATGTCAATTCCTGCATAGTAAATAAGATATTCATTCCCAGAGCCATATATAAGGCACTTCACATACATAACTCTTTTAACACTCTTGGACTTCATTGATTTTCTTGTGTAGAAAAGTCCCATGTAGACTAGAAAGCTGAGGTACAACCATATTGCCTGACTTTGACCTCCATGGATAGCTTCTGCACCTGGCAGGGTCTGGTTCAAAATGGTCTCCTCCCTCTAATAAGGGGTAGGGTATAGCTCAGTTGGTAGAGTGCTACTCTTTGCTCTCTGAGGCCCTAGGTTCAATCCCCAGCACTGCAAAAATGGAAGAAGGACCTGACAGCCCATTCCTGAAGTAATCCCAAAACAATCAGCCATTGACATCCCTATGAATAGCAGAGAAGCACTGACACATGTTTGGCATGGCATCGTCAGAGAGTGTTTGGTCTGTTGTACATAGAGTCAGAGAACTCAATGGCACCTAACAACAACAGCAACAACCCCCTAATAAGAAAGTAAGCACTTTGCTCCCTACTGGCTCGTACTCTCCTGGCCACTAAATGAAAAGCACTGGTGTCATGTAGAGCCATTTGCCAAATGAACTCTTATGGCCTGAAAAAGTTGAGCACTATTGGGCCTGGCAATTTACCATAATTGAGGAGTTATAGCAGAAAATATGCAAGTTCTGATTTCTAGCCAATTTGTTTTTCTCTAGTGTTGTTCTTGGCAGCTCCCTATATTTTCGGTAGCCCGCTCTTCTACGTCACCCCTTGTTATTAATTTGTAAAATGAAACAAATTACTGACCCTTGAATTGTGCTATTACACATGCTTGAGTAATTTCATTTCATTTACAAAGAATTTCATTTCTTTTATTTATTATTTACGCTCTACCTACTTCCAAAACAATGTGTACTAGCTTATTTTTAAATCATTCTAATTCAAATCAACTGAGTATTTTGCCAAGTCTCATCCTGAAGAAGACTTGTCATCATATATTATCTTACATTTGCTCTGCTATGGTGATATGTTGATTACTATACCATATCTCTGGTTGCTTGAAAATGACTGTATTAACAAAACATGTCTACTGTCTAACATAATGTCTTTTGATGTACTGTGATCTATTGGGAAAGAACATGCAACTTAGGTTAGAGTTATGTGCCTAGTTCTACCAGTTATGTGACCTTGGGAAAGTCATTTGCTATTTCTTTCTCAGGTTTACTCAGTTTTAAGTATAGGGGTTAGTGCTCATCTCCCCAAACCTTACAGGGTGATAATAACACAATAAATACTCGTTGTTGTTGTTAGTTGCCATCGAGCCCTGTCTGACTCATAGCAACTTTCGTAGGATTTTTAATGGCTGATTGTTTCGGGATTGCCTCCGGAGTGGATTACCACGTCCTTCTCCCATTTTTGCAGTACTGGGAATCAAACCTGGGACCTCAGAGACCCCAGAGTGGTACTTTAGCCAACTGAGCTAAATCCCAGCCCCTGTAAATACTTATTGCACATGAAATGTTTGTGAAGTCCCATGTTTCTCCCATCGTTTACACCAGGTAGTGCAACTGTCAATTGAATTGAAATTATCAAGCTACATTCATGTATTTGAGCTCTGTTCAAATAAATAGCAGAGATGACAAAACAGAGTCCCTTATTTATTAATTTATTAATTTACTTATTTATTCATTTGCAGTACTGGGCAGCTGAACCCAGGGTCTTGTACATACTTTGCAAGTGATCTACCACTGAACTACATCCCCAAGCCCATTTTGTTTTTGTTTGTTTTTTATCTTGAGACAGGGTCTTGCTAAGTTATGCAGGCTGTTGCTGGCCTCAAACCTGCAAACTTGTGATCCTCCTGCCTCTGCCTCTGAAATTGCTAGGATTACAGGTGTGCACCACTGCACCTGGCTGAGTCCCTGATTTGAGGAGTTCACAGTGTTGTGAGGGAAAAAACCCAGAACACAACCAATTATGATAAAATTCCTGACAGGATAAGTGACACAAGTGAAGCATGCACAAGTGGCATGCCTGACAGGAAGAGGAAGCAATCAACTGTGGCCCTGGAATTAGGGAATAGGTGAAAAAATTAGGATAAAACTAAGTAACATGGGAAAATTCTTCTAAAGCACTTTGTAGCCCACTAAGACGAATCTTAACATCAGTGTCATTTATTTTAGCAGGCATTTATGTTGTAGTTGCTGCAAGCCAGGCACTGTTAGTAAAGCATTTAATCCTATTAACGACCACATTGAGGCTGATATTATTAACCTTATTTTACTTGATGAAAAAATTTTGGTCCAGACAAGCTAAGTTGCCCAAGGTCATACAGCTTAGTGGCATAGCTTGAGTTTGAACTCAAGAAGTCAGGCACTAGAGGTGGCACCCTTAACCAAGATGCTGTACTGCTTCTTTGTTGTTGTTGTTAGGTGCCGTCGAGTCGGTATCCGACTCATAGTCACCATGCATACAAGAGGTGAAATACTATTTTCAGTGCTTCTCTGTTGTTCATTGGGTTTTCAGTGGTGGTTTGGTTTTTGGGAGTGGGTTGCCGGGTCCATCTCCCAAGCCTACAGCATCTGGTGTTCCCTGATGGTCTCCCATCCATGTACTAACAAGGCCTGACCCTGCTTAGCTTCAGAGATCTAATGGGATCAGATGCCACAGGGCTACAGAAAGTACTGCTTCTTTACCACCCATTAACTCAGAAGATGACACCTTCTCTTGAATCTGGTGCTAGAATTCCTTCTCTGACATCCTGCCAAGTGGTCATTTTAATCTTTGAGTACTTATGGAAATGACAAGGTCCCAACTGGCTCTTGATATAGCCAGCTGCATTTCTAGACAGCTGTAATTATTAGAGAGTTCTGAATTTGAGAAAAAATCTGCCTTTCCTATCATATCCACTCATTGATCCTGTGTCTGGTTTTTGATACCACTCAGACTAAACCTCCTTCCACATGATAACTGTGAAAGTATTATAAAACACCTCCCCATGCCTTCTGCTTGAGTTCTGCGTTGTTTTTCCCATTTGTTGGGTACCAAGATTTATAAAGAAAATCACATTTGAGGATAAATTAGTAAATTCCATTGTTTCATCGGGGCTGGGGTAGAGTGCTGCTCTGCACTCTCTGAGGACCTGGGTTTGATCCCTGGCACTGCAAAAACAGGAGAAGGATATGGAAATCCACTCCCAAAGCAATCCCTAAACAATCTAAACAATCAGCCATTGAAAACCCTATGAGGGTCGCTATGAGTTGGACCCGACTCAAGGGCACCTAACAACAGTTATTTCATTGAGCACCTACTGTGTGCAAAATGTACCCAATGCTACCAGTTGGAAAGAGAATGAATGAATGAATAGCACCAGGCTCATATATAGAAATTATGTGCTCTACACTAACCTATTTTGTTGGTATGCAAGATGTTGCAATTATCGTTTAAGATACAAACTAATGAGTAGAACGATTGTCTGTACTTATTTAAGCCAGATTTTAAATAGTTGGTGGCTTGGTAGGTGTACCTGCATACATGCTTTAATTACTCCATGGGATTACAAAGCTGTGTGCAGTGATTGCTGATGAGCCTTGCATTTCTCACAGCACCTTGTGCCAGGCATTTTGCAGCATGAAGAACACTAGATATTTTTGATTGAATGAATGATTGAGCAAATCAATGAGTGAGGGAGTGAGTGAAATTCAGTATTTATTAATGTGCTTCAGATAATTGTTCTTAAGATGTTCACATGTGGTCATAGCAATAATGAAGACAGTTTTATTTCGCCATTTGAATTTCTTTAAAAATTTGTTTGCCAAGTTAAATAATAGAGAACTGGAGAAGCAGATTTTCCCAGAAGAAATGGCTGAACGAAATGTTTGAAGACAGCACGGTAATTCAGCAGCCAGAAGTATAGGACTTTCTAGTATTGATCAGTCGTCAGCTTTGTTTGAAAAGATTGACTTTTATCATCTGAGAAGCACTCTACCACCACATGAACCTAGAAGAGGCATTTTCTAGGTTATCATCATGGGGTGCTCCTGTGGTGCCAATTGTTCTGGATAATATTGTTATCATAGTGAAGAATGCAGCAAAAATATTGACTCTGTTCCCTGACCATTCAATTGGCCTTTGTATAAGAGCATCACACAGTCACACAGTCAAGTTCAGATCAGATTATAACCTCAATATATTACTGATTGCTAGGTTTTTGAGGATGATGGGATATGCATATATATAAATGTATATACATGTACACACACACACACACACACACACACACTTCACCAGATTCTTGTGCCTATGAAAATGCATGTATTTTCATTGTGGATGAATGGGTCAGGGTACTATAATAAAATGGCATATGCCCATGTTTATAAACTTCAAGTACCTCTTTATGAACCAATTATCCTCTCTCCTGTCTCATTTGACAGAACTTTAACATCATTCATTCATGTTACCTTACTGATAATTGTCTGTAATATGAAACCCTAATGTTGGATAAATTTTTACAAATCATTTTAAACATAAGTTGGTATTTTGTTAGAAAGGACCTCTGTGAAATGATTCTAGGACGAGAAATAAACATAATGGGATGGGAGAGGTTCTTTCATTATGCTAGAGATTTTGATAGTGTTAGTCCTGTAATTAATTAACATTTCATTAGTGATCTGTAAGGAGTACCAGTAAACAACACTTTAATTAAGTTCATGGGTAATAAATTAATAGGTGCAGAAAATATCAATGAAGACAGGAAAATAATTCAAATAGACCAGAGAAGTTATAAGATAGGAATATAACAGGACTGACATTACCTGCATGTAGTCCTCTATTCCAGCAAATAAAAGAAAATATATATTGCATTTGTGGGCATAAAATATATGTAAGCAAGCAAAAATAAATAAATAAATGTCCTTGTCAACCATCTAATAGCTCCAAGAAGCAACAGCTTTTCCCTGTGACGGGGCTCTAAATATATTTCTGCATAAGAGTATTTTAGCTTTGTACATCTTAGAAACAAACAAAATCATTATATCATCTACTATTACCAGCCTGTCACTGTATTTAAGGGTGTTAAATACAATTGTATGTTTTCAACTTTCTCTCATTTCTTAGCTTCAGAGACATTAGGAAAATTGTCAAGGTCCAATCCATTTAGTGGTAGAACTGGCTTTGAACCTAGATCATTCTGTGGTGATTCCAATAATGGTACAAAAAATTGCATGGCTATGTGTCTGTATGTGTGAAATAGGTTTGGGAACATTTATCATTGGCTATATGTTACACTACTCAGTGGTACTCAGATATTTTTCAATAAGCTTAGGTTTAAGGGGGATTGTTACGTGAAAAATGGCTCTTGATGTCTGTTTGACTAATTATGCCACCTGATGGCTAGGGTAATAGTTATTTTGTTTCCACTGAGTCAGTACCTGGTTACACATATTGTTTTTTGCTCGTTTTAAGTAATACTTGAGCTCTAGGAAACTACCTACTATGCCAATAATTTCATATATTTACTCATGGCTTTGACATCATTGCCAGCCAGAATTAGACGTGGTCATCATCAGTTTCCTTCAAATGATTTAAACCAAATGAAATCTTGAAACTTAGATAGCAAATTAAACTAGTGGTGTGTGCTTGTGTGTGTCATGAGAGAGAGGAAGACAGATGAAGGGAAATGATTTTGATTTGCCGCTATCTAAACTATATAAACTAAACAGATGTTGAACCTGCATCTTGAAGTTCATTAGATTATTAGGCACACTTTTAAGAAGGAGGAAGACTAGACAGTTGCAACCCATTTTGGTTACAAGGATCAAAACTAAAAGTCATCCTAGTGGTATTGGATTAGTAGAATTGTGCCAGTGTACAAAGGGCAGTATTTTTCTTCTGTCATGTTTTTAACCTCAGTTTTAAAAGTATTTTATAATTTTTTTCCTTTTTTTTTAAAAGTTTGTATAGTCCTATATGTGGTGGAAAAGTTGGAGGCAAAGTTAGGCTTTACCTTGCTAATTCACTACAGTGAGTGCTCTCTATAACTAAGACACATACCTATTGATTAGCCACAAAGTTCCAACCACATTTTGGTTTTTTTCTTCTAAGAAATAAAATACCCCATATGAGGTTCCTTTACTAAGCAGAGCCAGAAAGACAGTTCAGGTTTTTTTTTTTTTTTCTTTCCAAGATGGTCTCACTATATATAGCCTGGGCTCACAATCCTCCTGCCTCAACCTCCCAAGGGCTGAAATTACAGGCATGCCACCACCACATCCAGCTTAGTTTAGCATTCTTTTCACTATCAGAAATGACCTCAGATTTTTCAACACAGCATTCTAGGCAGTCTTTAGCAGTTGCTTTACCTTGTCACACAAGCTGAAACATAATTGTTATCCCTTCCAAAAGTTAACACATTTTCCTCGTGGATGAGAAATGCATATAGTCATAACTCAGTGTGACATTAAGTAGTTTGGACATAAACATGTTAATTGGGATATGATAAACAGCGTTTACATCAGAATATATACCTGAAATATATATGTTCATCTGTGTCTATTCTATAGAAAAAGAGCAATTTAGGTGACTACATGGTTAAGGCATTGAAGTTAGAAAAACTGATTGAAGTGAAATTAAGAAATATCTAAGATGCATGATCTGTGATTGTATAGAGTCATTTCTGCTAGTCAGTATTATATGTTTTATCATGTGATTAATTGAAAATTTTCTAGGAAATGATATTATGACTAATGAGTCACATGATGCTGGGCACTGTGGCTCAAGCCTGTAATCCCACTACTTGAGAGGCTGAGGCAGAAGGATGGCAAGTTTGAGGCCAGAAGTAGCCTGTGCAACTCAGCAAGACCTTGTCTCAAAATACATAAAAATGGGCTGGCAGTGCAGCTCAGTGGTACAGCCCTTGCCTAGCGTGTGTGAAGCCCTGGGTTCCACCCTCCAGTACCACTAAATAAAGAAATAGGTATGTGGGTATGGTGGAGTACTAAACTAGCAGATAGGAATTCATATCCTGATCCTGCAAACATCCAATTGTGCAGTTGTCTGAAAACCATTTCATCTCTCTAGTTCTGGTTCATTATCTGTTGTTGTTGTTGTTATTGTTGTTGTTGTTATTGTTGTTGTTAGGTGCCTTGGAGTCAGTGTCTAACTCATAGTGGCCCTACATACAACAGGGGAAACAGTATCGTTAGTGTTTCTTTACTATTTGTAGGGTTCTCAGTGGTGTATTGTTTTTTGGGGAATGGGTTGCCGGGTCCTTCTTCCAAGCCTACAGCACCTAGTATTCCCAGGTGGTCTCACATCCAACTATTTAACCAGGCCTGACCCTGCTTAGCTTCTGAGATCTGACAGGATTGGATGCCATGGTGGTACAGCTATAGGCTCCTTATCTGTAAAAATGAAGAAATTAAAATAGATACTGTTTACAGTTCTTTCTAGCTCTGAATGCTGAGTCTGTTCCCACACCTTCATAAGGGATCTAAATATTATTTCTTCTTTCTAGTTGAATGTCCTGTGAATATTGCCTGAAAGGTTATCAAAGAAAACTTGAAAACTAAAAGCAGTCATTAGAATAAATGAGTAAATTATGCAGTAAAACTTAGGAATAGTGTTTTTTCTGAGAAACTTACCAACCAGCCAGAAATGTTTAGCATCTTCAACATACTAAGGAAAACACATTCATTTAGGAATTTCCTATTGAGCACCTGTTGCATATATCACACTGATAATGTCCAACTCTGAGGCAGCTTATTGCCCAGGAAAGAAACCGAATCATTTATGTAAAAAGATGGCATTGTGAGGCCAATTGAGTGCCTTTCAGATATTAGGTGAAATGCTGGAGGAAACTATCAGGGAAGAGAGAGATCACTTCTGGAAGAGGCAAGGCTTCATTGAGGAGGTTGCCTTAATACTCAGCCTTGAAAGATGCAGAAGATGTTGTTGTTGTTGTTGTTGTTGTTGTTGTTGTTAGGTGTTGTGAAGTCAGGTCAGACGCATAGTGACCTTCATAGGGTTTTCAATGGCTGATTGTTTCAGAATTGCTTTAGGAGTGGATTGCCGCATCCTTCTCTTGTTTTTGCAGTGCTAGGGATCCAACAACCCCAGCCACAGGAGATATTAGTGGACAGAAATAGGGGAAAGGGACCCACATGCTGGGTGGGTGGGGTACATATAATGTCTTGAGTAAGGATAAGGAAACTCAATGTGTTTACCCCAGATATCCCACCTCAGTTAAGAACTTATAAATCCAGCTAAATCATCTCCTAACTCCCACTCCTACTGATTTTATAGCAACCCCTACCTCTCCTCTTCCAACCCTAGTTCTCAACCCAAATGCTCATTGTCAGGGAACTCAAATCCCTGCTATACTAACCCCAATTGGGAACAATTTGTAGAAACTACTATATCTGGCTGAACAATTACATTCCAAAAATATGGATTTAGGGCCACGATTCACTATTGTTAGCATTCCTCATTCTCACTCCCTGAGAAGAGCCTTTTTATTTATTTATTATTTATGTATTTATTTTTGTAGGATAGGGAGGCTGAACCCAGGGCCTTGCACAAACTTTGCAAGCATTCTACCACTGAGCTGCACTCACAGTTCATTTTTTAAAAAGTTTTTTGAGTCAAGGCGCTGTTAAGTTATGCAAACTGCCTCTGGCCTGGAACTTGCAATCCTCCTGACTCTGCCTCTGGAGTTCCATGGATTACACACCCAGCTGAGAAGAACCTTTCTATTTTTTTTATTTTTTATTTTTTGTACTCTTAGGGGGTTGAGACAAGGGCCTCACACATGCTAGGCAAGTGCTCTACCACTGAGCCTTATCCCTAGCCCCTATTTTTATTGTACTTTTAATTAGGGTCTCACTAAATTACACCAGTTACCTCTGGCCATGAACTCAGGATCCTCCTACCTCAGCCTCCCCAGACCCTGGAATTATAGGCATGCGACACCATACCCTGCTGATAAGAGCCTTTTTAAACTAGTGGGGTTTTTCTTGTTTGTTTGCATTAGGGTGTTAATTTTGCTAAAATACGTGAACATGTATTGATGTATTATTAACTAAAACCTGTAGTTTATATTGGAGTTCACTCTTTGTGTTGTACATTCTGAGATTTTAGCAAATGTAATGATGTAATATATCTACCATTATAGTACTATACAGAATGGTTTCACTGCCCTAAAAGTCCCTTATATTGCTCCCTCCCCTGGAGCCCTCGGCAACCACCCACACTTTTTAGTGTCTCCCTATTTTTGCCTTTTCCAGAATGTTATATAGTTGGAATCATATACAATGTAGCCTTTTCAGATTGTCTTCTTTTACTTGGCAATATGAATTTAAGCTTCCTCAAGGTAATATTCCATTGTCTGGATGCCTAGAAATTACCATTTAAAACCAAATAGTTCTAAGGCATGTTCATGTTTGGCTTTGCCCCTGCCATAAATTGCAGCGTATCAGTATGGCACAATACGTTGTTAAAACTGGAGAATTACTGGCACTGAGCTGAGGAAGGGATCCCAACAAAGGTTTGCTGGGCAAACCAACTATTTGTAGGAGAATAATGCAAGACAGGTTTTCAGGAATGTGCAGCTCATGGCTGTGCTCTGCACCTTACTCAGTGCCTTAAAACAAGGCAGTTCACCTCTTTTGACTGATTTCTTCATCGATAAAACAAAGACAGGGGCTAGAGGAGCTCCAACGTTTCTCTGTAAATTCTAAAATTTGATTATTTGGGCTCATCTGGTATTAAAGGTGAGAAAAGAAAACAAGGGGGGAAATTAACTGATCTGAATGAGATCATATAGCAAACTATTGACACTACTTGGAAGAGAAATCTAGCCTCTAGATTTGGTTTAGCACTTGTTTTTTTTCTTTTTCCTTGTTTTTTTTTTTCTTTTCTTTTCTTTTTCACCCTTTGTGACCTGCTTTTTTCATGTAAGAACCCAGTTTTCTCATGAGGCACTGATTATGTAATCTAAGTTCATAGAAAAATAAAAGAAATATAGGTTGAGGGGAAATGCATTTTTTTCTTTTTTTTTTTTTTTTTGAGGTTTGACTGCATAGAAAATGTCTATTTAGCCTTGCCTCTAAAACATGTAATTTCTATAATGTTCCAAGGATGAGTTTTATAACATTTTTCACCACTGATGGATCTGTTCCCACTTAACAGGCCAGGTTCAAAAGGGTAGTGAATATTTATTTATATCCATAATACCATGTGCAGAATGTGACTAGTGAAAATTGTTGTTGTTGTTGTTAGGTGAGTGAAAGAATATGCTTCTCAGGCTATGTCTTCACTATTGCTAATCAGGTGACAACTCTTTTTGTAACTGTAATCACCCAGGACTGAGGTCATTGGAGAGAAGAAAAGTGAGCAAGACAGTCTTTGGTTACAGCTAAAGTAGCTTCAAAAATCTCCCATTTTCTACGTCATAATTATATTCAGAGAGATGTGGATATATACATAAGGGTTATTTTTCTCTTCGTACTTACTAGAGAATCTTAGAGTAGTTTTTTATTCCCTTAAACATCACAATTTTTTTTGGTCTCATTCCTTTTTAGTGTTTAGCCTCTTAGATCTGTGAGGTGAATAGGTCCACACCAGACTGGAGTTACATTATAGCAGCTATAATTAAGGAGTGGCATAGAGACATTTTTAATAATTGACTTGCTAAATCTGAAGTTTAAGTGAACCTTTTTTTTATAATCAAGGTTATAATATTTATTTAATAATTATGGAAAATTTTTCTAAATGAAAGCCTGGTGCTAGAATTATTTTATGTCTTCAGGTTGCCTAGAGAAGCTGGTGAGACAGTAAATGTTGTATCACTTCTCCTCCTTGCAATCATATATTTTTGATTTAATTAACAGAGAAAGTCTGCATATACAATAGGGGATAGAGTGTGGCTTTTACTTCTTTAATAGTTTGACAAGCAGATTGCAACAAACAAGGCATTTGGAAGCCCGTTAGGGTCCCAGAGGCCTTATAAATACGCAGTGCACTTCTCTGCATTTCCCTAGGTCCCTGAGGTAGGGATGCCATGAATAAAATTAAAACCACCAGATCTCTTTGTGTAGCTTTCAGCTATCACTAATTTAAGCCGAGTAATGACTGTTTTACAGGTGTACCTTCAGTAGTTTAAAAAGTAAAAGAAATGAAATGTGAAAATGTGTTTTGACTTTATATTAAGTTCTTAAATTGGAATATTTTCTACTATCTGTATCATGATCAATTTTTGTAAACCCAATTCTGAAAGTAAAACTCTTTATGCCCCCTTAGGATTGTTTTATATTTTTGTGTGCTTTTGTGAGTCACATGAGACAAAACATGCGGATAAAGTATTTCTTGAAAGGTGATATATATATATATGTGTGTGTGTGTGTATGTGTGTGTGTGTGTATGTGTGTGTACGTGTGTGTGTAAACATTGGAATAGCACAATCCATCTGGAACAAGTTCTTCTTTAGAATTTGATTTTTAATAGATTAACACCCTTACTGTTTACTGTATTTGGAGTTATTCATGATTAAGCAGATCTCTCTGGTCCCTTTTCAAGTACTTCTTGAAACTGAAATTCATAGACAGATCTTTAAGGCTCCTAATCCCTCTAATATATTACCTAGGAATGGTGGAATATTTTAGAAGGCATATGAGAATGGTTAAGGCAAAACACAATTCATTGGGTATACATTTGCAACAATGTTCATTGAGATCTGTGGGAAAAATATATAATGTAAAGCTCCTTACCTTGGTCTATGCATCCAAAAAGCTAGATTTTGCAGTAATATTAAATATGCTGAGCAAGAATCACCTTGGATGCACAGTTATTGAAAAGGCTAAATTTTTCCTTTTTTCCTTTTCTTTTTGTGGTACTGGGGGCTGAACCCAGGGCCTCATGCATGCTCTACAAGCACTCCACAACTGAACTGCACCCCCAGTGCATTTTTTATTTTTATTTTTGAGTCAGGGTCTCCCTAAGTCATGTAGACTGCCTCTGGCCTCAAACCTGCTATCCTCCTGCCTCCACATGCTGAGTCCCTGGAATTTCAGATGTGAGCCACTGCAACCAGCTAGGGCTACACTTTTCTAATGTTAACACTGAGGAAAGGAGAAGTATTTTGATTTGAAACCCACATTGGTATGTTCCTTTTAAGAAGGAGAAAGAAACATTGATGGTGATACACAAATGTTTATTTACTGATTAAGAACTCATTTGGAAGGTTGAGGAGTAGGAAAATTAATTTGTCGAATTAGACCCTCAAAGTTCAACAATAAAACTAGATGATGTCTCCTGGGTTTATATATAGCAGAAGGCACCTGTATTTTGTCTCTGTGTGTCTATGCCTTTAGAACTACAACTGAATTACACCCAGTAGTGCTAAATTAAAATTCCCAGTAGCGACTTTTAGTGCATTTTAAAAGAATATATCCAAATAACAGACCAGTTGAATTAAGAAAAGCACATTCTCTTACTGAATTCATCCTAGAGTCTTTGTTATTATTGTCCTCTCAGGAGATGTATTTTATATTTTTGTTTTTTGATAATTTCAGCCAAAGGCATGGATGGCGTGACTAAAATGAGGTGGGAAATAATTCTAACATGATAGTAGAAACTCTCTGAATTAAATCATGCTCATCATTTTGCTTTTTTCTACCTTACTAATAACACTCCTGTCAGTATTACAGAACAAAAATATTATGACTTGTGATGTACATAGCAAATTTCATATACTATCATGTTTCATGTTCTATCATTTTTTCCCACTGAGATACTTGGTTGTCATAATATAATTGGATGTCAGATGTAGGTTTAGAAAGGAAAGATGTTGGTAGATGGAGGCTGACAGATAACTTCCAGATCCAACTTAGTGTTCCTTAGCCACTTATGTAAGTTGCATGTGCTCATATAGCCACTTGGTAGCAAGTTAAAATAGCACATGTGTATCTTTCTGTTATCTATTTATGTACATACAGATGGGGGAAGAGGATAATTGTTTTGTCTAAGTGATTTCCCTTTTATTTTGTGTTTATTTTTATCTCCTATCATAAGAGAAACTATTTGTGGATGACTTACCTGTGTGATGATGGCATTGATGATGTTAGACTAAGAGGTAGCAACTATTCTTTAACTTTTGAAACTAAGGTTTATAGAGGTACAGTAACTTGCCTAAAATCTGATAACAAGTCTGTAAAACTACTGATACTGAGTTCTTCTGAGAAGCAAATCCCTTATACTTCTAAAAGTGGTTAATGAGTATCTTAAAGGGAAGACTGCTCCCTAGACATGAATGTGTAGGATCCCAATCCCATTTCCATACATTTATGCTCAAATGAAGGCATTGTCTGCTTGGCCAGTTTTACATTTCTTTGTACTCATGAGATGATATTTAAAAGATTTAACTGCTGTGTCGGAGGCACTGACCAATCAGAATGAATGAAGCCCTTGGCTGTAGTGGAGTCTTAAGAGGCCCATGCTTTGCTAGGTTACTTTCTAGGTACCAGATCATGGATATATGTCTAGAATCGTGGGATAAGGAGCTATGGCAACTAGTATAGCAGTTCTTTGCCAACACATATGAAAGTATTTTTAATGCTTTAATAATCAATGTGGCCATTCTAATGTATCATGACTATAGTTGAGCACAGCACAGTATATTGCCCAACAGGTCAACATCATTGATAGTGGTCACTGTCACATTCATGAGGACATCTCTTATTGCTGTTTGTATGTACAGAGCATAAGAGTAAAAAGCTTCCTGATAAGTGAATGAACATGCTCTTGAGCCTTTGTGGGGTGACTGTCTGCAGCCATCATTCCTTTTCTTCTCAGCAGCTCCCAGAAGATTCTCAGACTGTGAATATCGGAATTAAAGCACATGCATGTGAGAGAGCATATGTGTAAGAGTGCTCAATGTGCTATATCTTCCTTATATATGTCTCATATCAAAACTATGAATATCTATAAGGCAAGGGCTATATCTCTACTTGTCTCTCTCCCTGTTGCCTGGCACAGTCTGGGCACAGAGCGGGTTCCTAATAGTTATGGAACAAACAAAAGCAGTGACCTCCAATAATGAAAGTCCATTCTATTGGTAATCAAGAAGCATAAGTTAAAGAAACCAGCTCTGCTAACTTGCCAAAGTCATTAACGCGGCTATAAGATTGCCTTATTACCCATAAAACATAAACAGTGCAACACCCCCACTGCACAAATCGTGAGGCACCCGGGGAAACATTTATATAGTCAGATTTGCAGTGAAAGAAATCTGGAAGCAAATTAGTTATTTAATTATTCCTCTTCCACCTTTCTTATACATCACCTTTTATACATCATCAAGTGAACTTTAGAATTTCAGCTTTCTAGAATGCTTTCAATATTCAGTCATGGACATATATCAATCTATATTATTGCTTCAAATGCTATGTTGCACTATTTTATATGACATCAATATGACATCAATATGTGAGATAAGCCAGGTGCGGTGGTACATGCCTGTAATCCCAGCAACTTGGGAGGCAGAGACCAGGAGGATCACAAGTTCCAGACCAGACGCAATCTGTGTAATTCAGAGAGACCCTGTCTCAAAAAGTAAGACAATGGGCTGGGAGTGCAGCTCAGTAGTCCAGCACTTGCAAAGCATGCGAGTGTGAGGCCCTGGGTTCAACCCCTAGTACTG
>VMDO01033469.1:0-17928 GCA_007922755.1 Pedetes capensis
TGAATTGTGGTGCTGGAGACGTCTATTGAATATACCATGGACTGCCAAAAGAACCAACAGATCTGTCCTAGAAGAGGTACAACCAGAGTGCTCCTTGGAAGCAAAAATGGCCAAACTGCGTCTTACATATTTCAGACATGTAGTCAGGAGAGAACAATCCCTGGAGAAGGACATCATGTTTGGGAGAGTGGCAGGTCAATGCAAAAGAGGAAAACCCTCCACCAGATGGACTGACACAGTGTCTGCAGCAATGGGCTTAAACATAAATAAGATCATTTGCCTGGCACAGAATTGTGAAGTGTTTCGATCTGCTGTACATAGGGTCACTATGAGTCGGACTCAACTCCACGGCACCTAACAACAACAACTATGCTGCCAATGCTGCATTTTCATTAAATATATTAGTATCATGGCCCCATAGGCTGCTTGCTCTCCTGTCTTTTATATCACACCTGGGTAGCACCTTTGTTCCTATGTTCATATTGCTGTAGTGTCTGAGTCTTTGGACAGTACCTACGGGAATGGGACTGTGCAGGAGCGCTGGGCTACCCAGTGTGTGCACAGGCTGTCAGATCCCGCAGCACTGAAGACATTGAGCTTAGATGACACTAATCCTTGTTTCAACTGCCCCTCCCTAAGACAGTGGCTGTCAGCACAGAGATTGACACCTGAGGCCAGCAAAACCAGCCTCCAGAAGCTTTCCACAATCGTATTGTCAGCTGGAGCCCCCAACAAAGCTCCGACTAATGGCCCAAAGGGCAAAGATGTGGCTGTCAAATTAGAAGCTAAATACACTGAGATACCACACTGTTGACTCTTTATTCTCCCCAAAGTTATCATTGGCTCTCGCCTTTTGGTGCTCTACGGTGTAAAGTAGGATGGGTAGATTGTCAGCTCCCAGGTCAGTAAACCAAGTAGCCATCTTTCCATTTTTTTTAAAGGAAAATATTCAGAATTAGCCAAATCCTGAGACACAGTTAGCTAGCCCCTGGACTGAGATTCCTCTCCCTTGTCACCTTGAAATATTGGGTCCTGTTGAAAGCAAAGATGAATTGTGACCCAAACAAGAGAATCACATTGGCCAGAGGGACTTCCTGGCTTTAATTAAAATACTGAAATTGATGAGTGTTTTACGTGACTTGCCAAATTTCCTGACAAAATGATTTCCACAGATAACTCCTTGTTTTCAGAAAAATGCAAGGAAGTAGCCAGAGCTTTGAAGTAAACCAAATAAATGACATCCTAATGGAGGATTAGCTGGAAGATGCCTGAACTTTGGAAAACGACCAAATATTACTCTGGAAAACTTTTATTACACTCCCTGGAGCAGCCCCAGAGCTTGGCTTTGGATTTATCTAGGCTGTTTTTCTCCCCATATTAAGAAAAGCATTGTAATTATATTTGTCTGAATTGTTATTGGGAGTTCATTTTAAAGAAAGACAGACAAGAAAGACAATTGAGATAATAAGTTTTGAAAGTTGAGATTTAATTTGGTAGCCTAATTTCATTCCAATTTAATCAGAGAATTTGAAGAAATAAAAACATGCATCATTTTTTAAGCTAAGTACAAAGATTGTTTAAATCAAGAAATGGAGACTTTTAAATTGGCATGACATACCCCTAATTTTTGTTGTTATTGTTCTTCAAAAAGGAAGAAGAATGATGCTATTCTTATTGAGTTTATTTGTAAAATGGCTCAATGGATTCTGTTCTGGTGGGTGACTGAGTTCTTTCGGAGGCCAGTTATATCTCAGAAAACCCTAAAATGTCTCCAGAATGAATGAGGGAGAAGTTAGAGAACTTTGTGTCGAGGGTGAAATGGAGAGCGATTTCATGAGGAACTGGAGTGATTGTGGAGAGGCTTGGCTTTGCTCCCTAAGCCAACAAGGAGTTAAGGAAACTCTGGAGTAAAGGGGCTGTTGTTGCTGGGCTGTCAGAGCAGATATGCTTCGCTTCGTTGGACCTGCCCGCTATTAGGCATCCTTATTTCCCTTCTCGTGAACTATGCATGGTGCTTGTTTTGCAATGCAGGGAACCCCATCTCTAAGGCCCTTCATCCCATATACAGTCATTTGATCTAACTACACATTTAATTCACCCGGTGATGCACTGAGGAAAAAATATGAGTGAATTTTAAAATGTAGCTGTGACATTGTTGAGATAGGCATAGGCATCCTCACTCTGTGAATTTTAATCAGCCTGAAAGCCCTCATTTATTATCTGTGGGCGGTCTGCAGATAGCTCACATTCTGAAGACCTTCAGAGAAAATTTAATGTTACAGTACCATTGGGGTCTTCTTGGATATGTGTGTGGCACATGTTAACATTGATGAATGTTCACCACAGATTAATAAGAGAGAGACCTCTTTCTATAGAGGTGAGGAAGGAAGACACAGAGCACTGATTTCAGTGGCCCTGTTTGAGCAAATAAGGTTGTACGCTTGATTTGTAGGTGAAGATTCTGTTGCATCAGAGAAGATAAATCCAACCTAAGGTGGGATGACTTTATGATGGGCTGGGGGAGGAACAGAAGACTCTGAAGGTCTTCTTAGCTAATAGTGCACAGAGTCTTTGGTGAAAGTGTTCTCTGAAATTTAAACTCGCATCATATAATCTGCCTTCAAGATCTCTTGGAATTTATAGTTGGATGAGGGCAGAGGAAGGGAAAGTAGGGGCAGAGATGCCCACATATGAAAACAATGCATTCACAACAAATAAAGGTTAGGTCATGGAAATGTGCGGTGGAGAGAGGCTCTGGTTTGAGTGCCAAGAGGAGACTGTGGTTATAGTCTCACTTTTTTGGCAGGAATTTACTCTTTTTGGACTTTGATTTCCTCAATGATAAAATGAGGGAGCTAGACAGATTTGTGAAGTTGCCCCTTTCTCTAATAGTTGATGACTATAGAGCAGAAAGCAAAATGCCCATGCCAATGATAAATAGGGTGACAGCATTATAAGGATGAGTTGACATTAATCATGAAGGATTATAGCAAAAGACAGGACATGAACAGCTTTGTCACTAAAGAAGGCTGTGCTGAGAGGCGACAGAGCCCAGTGAACAAAACATGGGGTTTGGGAGTCAGAGGCAAGTTTGAATCATAGCTTGACACCTAGTCTGTGACTCAGAGTGTTTATTTACCTCTGCCACTATTTTGTCATTTGATGCAGAGGACAATACAATCTTCCTCACTGGGTTGTTATATAAGGTAATTCTGGTATTGAAGCCCAGGCATGGCATAGCATCTGCTGTGGTGCGCCACCAGTGACGGGGCCTTTAACACTGTCTAAGGACGTGTAGCCAGGAGAGACCAATCCCTGGAGAAAGACAGCATGTTTGGGAGAGTGGCAAGACAAGAAAAAAAAATAAAACCCTCCACCAGATGGATTGACACAGTGTCTGCAACAGTGGGCTTAAACATAAATAAGATTGTGTGCCTGGCACAGAATGGGAAATGTTTTGATCTGCTGTACATAGGATCACTATGAGTCGGACTCAACTCGTCCGCACCTAACAGCAACGCATATGTGCATTGACACATTCCCATGGTTACCAAATATTACCTGAAATTGTTGTTTAACTCTTGGAATGTAAATTTTAAGTTCACTAGGGAAGGTTGCTATTTCAAATCTTGGTTCTTCTCTTTACAAGGGAATTTTTATAGCGCTAATTACCTAGACATAATTTGTCTGGTTTATTCAGTTTGGCTGCTTCTGTTCTTTAGTCTGTCTTCTGTCCCATTCCTTCCTTTCTTCGTTCCTTCCTTTGCTCCTTCCTTCCTGTCTCCTCTCCTCTCTTTTGCTTTCCTACCCTTTCCTTTCTTCACCAGAGGTCCTCACATATATTTTGCAAGTGCTTTACCGTGAGTCTGCACCTCCAGCCCATTTTTTATTTCTTATTTTTGAGTCAAGATCACACTAAGTTGCACAGGCTACCTCTGGCCTCAAACTCTTTATCCTCCTGTCTCAGCCTCTCGGGTCCCTGGACTTACAAGTTTGTGCCACTGTTCCCAACTCTTTGGTGTTTCTTAAAGTAGATCAAACCTGAAAGCTCACTAATATCTTGCTCATTCACATTTACCCTCTTTTGTGAACATCTGTGATGATATGTGATGACTGAGTTCAAGAAAGATGTATTTCCCTCCTCCCTTGAAAAATTAAATTTACAGGAAGGTTTTCTTCTAGTGATTATTCTCAGAGATTGAATAATCTTTAAATTGCAGTTGACAGAGTGCTTAGTAAAATGCTATATTTAGGAACTGCTGTGTACCTTTGTCTATTATCTGTGTTTTCTTTTCTTTTCCACAAGGTGAAGTTTCCATGGAAAGAGCACATTTGTTGCTTAGGAGATTGACCATTCTTGTCTTCTTGCTTATCCTTCCCGTTTAATCCCAGACAGGTGTCTAGTGTCACTCACAGTTGCTGTGGAGACTATTATGATGTCATGTGTGTGTAGCTATGATTTAAAGTTGTGACCTAGCAGCCAGATCTTCTAAAATGAGGATATATGTGCATGCCTGTACACATACATGCACACACACACACACACACACACACACACACACACATTGTGGTGTAATTCTTTGAAATGATCCTATCACAGACTTTTTGAAGGGAGAAGTGCACTAGGCTTTCTTTTCCTAATTTAGTGGAATTTATATTCTGCCATCAGACAATCTGGCTTTTCAGTCATTCAGGATTAAAATAATGACAAGATAAAGAAATAATGTCATTTCTAGGAAAATGGATGGCTCTGGGGATAATCATGTTTAGTGAAATAGATCAGTCCCACAAAGACAAGCATCACATGTTTTTTCTCCTATTTGGAAGCTGGGAGGGATAAAAAGGACTTGAAACTGAAAGAGGGGGCAGGAGAAAAGAGGAGATAAGAAAGAGGAAAATGGGAACAAAGGACATTATAGACCCATGTCAGAATGAAACCTCTTACTTTTTACAGTTAATATACACAAAAGGAAGTAAATACAACTGTTTTAACCTAGATACTTTTTAAATCTATAGCAGTCGGTTGCAGAATCGATTAATTTGTAACATACACCCAGATCTTTTCCTATACGCTGATCCTTCTCTATTAATCAGTATGGCTGGAAATGAATCAAGATACTGTGGTCGTAGACAAATTCAATTGCTCATAACTTACCTAGAAATTTCATTCTGCTGAAGGGAAAAGGAAAGGAGAGGGGACCAATATTTTATTGAGTTCTTTCTATGTGCCAAGTTGTTAACATCCCCAGGATCTTCTACCTCTTCTCTCCCGGCACCGTGGCCTCTCCTTTCCCTTCTCCAACATCAACACCTAAACATGGTGGAGTCTGTCCCATCCTGTCCCCATTTTCCACTCTTCAGACTCCTTCCCCATCTCTCTTGTTCTATTTTAAGTTAATTGTCTTGAAAAAAATAATCACCCTATTGTTCCCAAGCAACCTGCAGCTCAGAGTCACCAAGGGAGCATATAAAATATTGATTCTTAGGTTCTCATTTAGAAGGTTTGACTCAGAAGATTCAGAATGTGGCCCAGATCTCTCTTTTTCAGCAAGCTTCCTGGGTGGACCTAGTGTAGTGTCAGGTAGTGGAAAACTCATCTCTACTCATTGCTTCTGACTTCCTCTCTTCTCACTCACTCATCAGCAGTTCTTGGTCTGGCATCTATCTTTATGCCAGTGAAAATACTCTCTCCAGGGTCACAATAGTCCTCCCTCATTGCTGAATGCAAGGCATGCTGGGCCACTGCAAAGGATGGATGTGGCTGGCAACTCCCACTTTGGAATGTCTCCTCCTTGAACCTTGTTCCATTGTGTTCTCCCAATCATTTTCATGACTTATTTATTTATTTATTTATTTATTTATTTATTTATTGTACTTAGGGAATAAACCCAGGGCCTTGCACATACTTTGTGAGTGCTCTACCACTGGGCTGACCCCCAGATCATTTTTTATCTTGAGACAGGGTCACTAAGTTACACAGGCTGACTCTGGCCTTGAACCTGTGATCCTCCTGCCTCTGCCTCCTGAGTTGCTGGGATTACAGGTGTGAGCCACTGCACCTGGCCATCTTCATGACTTCTATGACACTTCCTTCTTGGTATCTTTGTTGTTGTTCTTTGGTGCCTTCGAGTCGGTATCCGACTCAGCGACTCTCATAGAGTTTTCAATGGCTGACTGTTTCGGGATTGCCTTGGAAGTGGATTGCCAGGTCCTTCTCCCATTTTTGCGGTGCTGGGAATTGAACTCGGGACCTCAGAGACTGCAGTGTAGCCCTCTACCCACTGAGCTAAATCCCAGCCCCTTGGTATCTTTAGTGAATTCCAATTCCTCATCTTCCTCCTTAAATGTTGGTTTTCCCCAGGATACCATGCTCTAATCTTATTTCCCTATAGAGTTAAAGCAGTTTCACCCGTTCTTATGGCTTATCTACTGCAGATACGTTGATGACAGCTATAAGCCCCTAAACCTCATCATCTGTCACCTGTGCTTCAGGTTCACAGCTATATATGTGTGCTAGTGCAGCTTGTCCAAAACTGGACCCACTGTCTTCCTCACTAAACCTTCTACCATCTAGTAGAAATTCTACTGTCATCCAAACCAAAAACTTGAAGCTACCCTTGCCTAATTTACCTCTGACATGAAACAGTTACCATCATCTTCCCATTTTCTTTTTAAATACTTCTTGAATGTGTTTTCTCCTTAGTGCCCCTAGCTCAGGCCCTCATCAACACTTAAGCCAGTCTTCTAACAAGTACTCCAAGGTATCTCACAGTAATTTATGTTCTTGCCACCCTTTATTGGATGGTTCGCTCCATGAAGTTAGAAAATATGGCTTCTTCATGCTATATTCTCAGCATTTAGCTGAATGCCTGGCAGGTGATCAATAGAGTTAGATAAATGAAAGCATGAACCATGCGACACACAGCTTCTTTGAAAACTCTTACTTACAGATCAGACATATAAAGTGATGAGCTTTAGGGCTAGAGTGTTTAAAACCTGAATTGCCAACAAGCACATTGGTATGGGGGTTAAGTCTAGGATTTTGCGATTTATTTTCCTCCTTCAGATCTTCAGCACCAAAGAGGTCAACTGAAATTACTCCCCTCACACTAAGAAGGAACTAGACATTTCATTTATAAGGGACCTTCCTCTAGTTTTTTTTTTTTCCCCACAGATCTCAACTTTACAATGAGTTATTCAGACCTGTATAGTCTCTCCCGACCTATTCAGATTAGTGGTGAATTACAGGCATTGTCAGTGTGGTTCAGGTCTTCTCTGTCACCCTGGGTCACCATGGCCATCTCTTCACTTGGTTTCTGATTTCTCTGTTGAATCTGAAAGTAGGGATGCTTATTGCAAAAAATCGAAAGGAGAAATTTAAATCTCTCGTTGTTTTTACCTCTGTGTCCCATGCACACGCCTAAGGTATGGTTCAGGACAAGTGCTTGTCTAGTCAGCTGATGACTTGAGAGAAGTGAGAATTCCGGTTTTCTTTGACTTGTGGAACCATTGAGTTTCCTTCTACATATACCTCTGTAAAACCTGCCAGCTTTCCTGGCTCTTCCCTGGATAGCTGCCTAATGCATAAAGAGCATTTATAGTTTCTTGGAGGAAATATGTCAGCTTAAATATGTGATTATTAGTGTAGCCATGGGTGATAGGTGACATGTGAAAGCCTCTGTTTACAGTTGCTATTTTTAGGATTACTGTGGCAGTATATTCCTTTGCTTCAGCCACTCTTTATGAAAGAGAATCAACACAGACCGTCTATGAGGACTTACAGCATAGTTTGTTGCATAACCTTCCATGTAGTAAAGACAGCCATTCTAGCAAGACTTGACTATCTATTGATGCTAACAAGGATTAGGCATGTTATGGATAATTCAAAGCTACAGATAATGTAAAAATCTTGAGTCCCTGGGTATTTTTTTATCTTTTCCTGCTGTCAAACTGGCAGTCATTTGAACTTAACATCATTTTCCTTCCCCATGTGCTTTCATGAAAGGTGCTAATGAGAGGCAAATGGCCAAGAGGCAGGCAGGTTCAGGCAGAAGGAGCTGGAGCAAGGGGATGAGCTGAGGTAACAACTAGATAATCAGCTCCTGAAAACTAGCCCCAGAAAGTACTTGTTATACTTATTGTCACTGTTCTTGTAGGTCAGGAAGTCACTCTACTCTGTAGGCAGGAGGTAAGTCCTCCTCAGAGACAGGTCCTGTCCAATAGTATAGGAGAAGAGAGGTTGAGACAATAAACACACTGAAATTGTACCCAGATGCCTGCAGAAGAACCCAGCCTCTGGCCAGAGTCATAGGGAAGTTCCACATGCTGCAGGTTCAGTGATAGGAGGCAGGGAATTATCCATGGCATTTCACCTCTGACCAGTAGATTTTTTCTTTCACATTTTATTGTGGATATATACTCAGATATTAATCCTGTTAGGTCCTCAAGCCTTAGGTCAGTAAGGAAGTACACTCTTTATCCTTCAGTCTTTGGAGAAACACATATCTTAGGGCACATGAGAACAGTGGCACTATTATTTCCATTGCCTCTGACTAAGTGTCTCATGTTCTGTGGAACATTACTATGCTCATTCTCAACGCATTTCTCCTCATTTTGTATGACTACCTTCGCTGATAATAATTAACTGAAGTCTTGGTTTTTATAATTTACAATATTTATATGATAAGTTGTACGTTCATGATTCTTCATTTTCTTTCATTCTTTAATGCTTTATGACACAGTTGGGTTGCCAAAATGTTACCAATTCTACTTAGGCATGAGTGGCTTTGTAAACAAAAGGAACTTTTCACTTATGAGAGGACTACAATTGAGGGCTTTTTAACATATTGTGGGTCAATATTTCTTAATTAAGACAGCTTTCCTACACTTGCTATATGGGAGTCCTGGTTCCAAGCGTGTTCATACAGCTATTTCTTATCTGATGAGTGTTTCTAAGTGGTAGCTCATTTTGGTCTTGTCTTCCAGGTCAGCATAAGCCAAATACATTATCAGGGGGTGACTTTAAGAATATTCCTTTGTTTGCCAACATCATACAAACCAGAATGATCCCCCTGTGAACTCTACAAAAGTCATTGATTGAGTGGGGCTCAGCAGAGTCTGACAGATTGTTGAATAAATCCACACTGTGTCATTCAGGCTCTTGTCTTCAAATTCAGGACACCAACATGGCAAAAGATGAGCAAAGAGTTTGGAAAAGAGGATGAATTGCAATAAATTCCCCTTTTTGTGCAATACATTGACCAGCAAACCACATTCTCTCCTATCAGGCTCTTGTTCCTCCTGCTGCTTACTACTTTAGAGATAAAGAATGGAAAAGGGGGATTATCACTTGATAAATATGAGACTGATCATATTGAATCCTTTTCCAATAATGTTTTTCCAAAGTGATCTTCAATGGGTGAAATTAACAGAGAAAGGAAATTTGAATGTGCTCAGACTGAGTTCATCGCTAGCATGCAGGTATCACTAGTTTTACTCTAGGATACAAAAACTCAGAGCTATTGCCTCTGTGTACTGAGCACTGTCCTAAATGTTGTGGATATAAACATTAACGAATATTTCCTTCTCTCAAGGAGCACCTACTAAGGCAGAGACAGACACATGAGCAACTGGTGATTCCAGTACACACACAATTTTTCATCCTTATTTCAAGGAAAGGAGGCCTCCCTCTCTGTGCTTGACAGAAGATTGTGTGATGAGTAGGTATTTGCTGGACTACAGTAAGCCTATGAAACTGAAGACAGATTCAGAAATGCAGAGATGCCAGCACTAATGCCTTAAATGAATACCATTTTAATCACAACTGAGTCCTGGACAGGAGAAGTATGGAAGACTTAGTGCTTGGTTTCTGACCTACTTATTCTGGCCTTCTTGGACCACCACCTATGCACTATAGTTCTTGAGAAGCCAAAGTCCCCTTTCATAATCTATCTTCCTGTCTTTCTCTCCTCAAAGACAATAGATGAACTAGGGTCAAGATCATGTTCAATAGATCATGAAAAGACATATGAGTTCAGGGTTATGTATGCATGTGTGTACTTTCAATACACATTCGTATTTGATATCCACATTATTTAATGTAGGTTAAGTTTAATATTGCTATCCTCTCTCTCAGATATCTCCCAATGCTGTGGCTTAATCATGATTTTTCATGACTGATCCCAGTAGCAATAGGGAAAATTGGGTTAGAATGGTATAGCTAAGATTTCCTTCTATACTGAAGATTAAGTCACCTCCATATTCTCTTCTTTCAGCTGCACAGCTTTTATTCCTTTGGCTTTTTCTCATAAATCTTATTTTCTCATCTTTGAGTCATGATTACAGTTTATCTACTCTAGGGAGTGGGCTGGAGATGTTGTAGGGACACTGCAGGCAGAGGTAATTAGAGCCTCTGCAGGATCTGGCATCCTAACCAGGACAGGAATAGATGAGCACAGCAAAGAATGAGATGAGCAGCATTATGGGCTGAATATTAGTGGCCCCACATCCAAATTTATATGCTAAATTTATTACATCCACTGTAGCTGTACTTGGAAATGAAGTCTCCAGGAATTAGTTAAAGTTAAGTGAGGTCATAGGGTAGAGCACTGATCCAGCAGGATTATTGCCTTTATAGGAAGAGACAATAGATCTCAATAGAGTTCATAGCACTCTGTGTGTGTGTGTGTGTGTGTGTGTGTGTGTGTGTATCTGTCTCCCCAAAAACTATTACCATGTGCCAAGGAAAGGCCATGTGAGGATATAGCAAGAAGGTGCCACCATTGTCTGCAAATCAAGAACAGGGACCTTTTTAGAAGCAACCATTTTGGCACCTTGATACCACTCTTGCAGCTCCAGAACTGAAAGAAAATACATGTCCCTCCTTTAGGCTATCTGTGGTCTGTGGTCTTTTGTGATGGCGGCCTGAGCACAATCACATAAGCAGTTCTTTGGCAGTGCTTTTGCTACTCTGCATCTTGATTTCCATGAGATTTGTGTTTTCAGGAGTAACCATGGTGCTTCGGGGCTTTTTATCCTTTATCATCTGACCCACTCTCCTAAGAATATTTAAGGCAAAATGCTCAGGAGGACATTTTCATGTTGCTGATGTTGAGGATTGCATTTCATAGCACAGTTTTATTCTTGAACCAGGGTTTTACTGTATGCTTTAGTTTTCCTCTAGAACTCATTTAATCTGCGGTGCATTTAAGTATAATAATGTGCCATAGGATGAGGGCACGCTACTTTATTATTAAAATATCAGGAATCACTGTCTGATGAAGTCTTCAACATTATGTTTTAATTATATACAGAGAAAAAGAGTTCTTACGCTTGAACTCAGGGTGTAATTTTTACAAATTATTTAAATTAACATTGAAGCACCTTTCAGCCATTTGTTCAATGGTTTAATTCCCCAGAATGCCTACTGTTTTCTCCCTAATTTTTGACTTTATAATCTTTCTGGAAACAGAGCTGCTATTTAACTCAGCTAGCACTAAGCAGAACCTGATTATTCTCTTTTGATGTAACTGGAGTGACTTAAATACTTTTGTATTAACAGAAGATTAAAGCATAGGAGAAAAGTGTTCTGTCTTACAACCTAAAATAAATATTTCAGTATGAAGTGGCTATCATTTCTTTAACAAAAGCATATTGGGTTATTGCTTATAGGGTACCAAAGCCTTAGAAATAGATGTAAGCAATTCCTATAGGAGCCTCATTTTATAAAAGATGGAAAGCTGTTCTTTGACTTTCATTATGTGATTGGGTAAAGAAAGAAGTTATACTAGGTGCTCTTTTCTCTACAAATCAGAAACTTGTCATTGTCTTATCTGTAATACACATCCCAGGCAGATTTCTTCAGAAATTACAATTCCTGAGGCCAGGTGGTGTCTCATGCCTGTAACCCCAGTGACTTGGGAGGCAGAGGCAGGAGGATCATAGGTTCAAGGCCAGAGGCATCCTGGATAACTTAGTGAGACCCTGTCTCAAGATTGAAAATTTAAAAATGGGCTGGGGGTGCAGCCCAGTGGTAGAGCATTTGAAAAGTATGTGCAAGGCCCTGGGTCCAACCACCAAGTACCACCAAAGAAAAACAAAAAGAAAAAAAGAAATTGCAATTCCTGTAATTCCTGCCGTTACATCTTCTTAAAGGACTTACTGCATCAGGGACAAGCATACCTTGAGAGGTTTAGGTGTAATTTAGACAAATTAGATCATTCTAACTGTTAGGCACTGAGTTTTAATAGCTCTAAGATACCTCCTTGGCCATCTATTTGTCTCTGACAAACAAAAATCCAACAATAATAAGGAAATGAATGTGTTATAAAAATAATAAGATTGGCAAGTTAATATAAAAATAATAAGGTTGGCTATTGGGCTTTCTACTGAGTAGCATAGTTTGGAACTTACTAAGGAGTACATTTGTAGTGGGCTTTAGTCGTCATGACACCTTCTTGTGTTTAGTTGAGAGGTATACACTAGCTTACTCAGGGAACCTGTTTCTGTGAAAAGAAACATGACAATAATGCAGCTGTGTCCTTTTCATTAGTAGCCTCTGCCATTTTATTTTTGGCACCTAACAACAACAACAACAATATATCCTAAGTTAAATTAATGTATCTTGGCTACAAATGTCAATATCACTACAACTTTGATGTTGGTACCATGTCCCCTTTCTACCTGGACATTTGTCCCTCACTGCAGGCAACCTGTGTCAAACCATTTACATCTCAGAATTGTTCTTCTACCTTTATCCAACTTGCCCACTCTGAATGGCAGCTATTCAAAGGATCACCCATAGACTACAACAATCATTTATGGAGCAAATACATTGAGTGTCAGGCATTGGCTGAGTCTGGATGTAAGGGAAAGGGAGAGGCAAAGAAACAAGGAAAAGACGGCTCCTCCCTCATGAAGCCGATAGGCAGCCAAGGACCATCAGCTGGGTAAGCGAGGGAGTGCACGACAGAAAAGCCCAGGTTCTATCAAATACTGGTTTTAGAAAATACCAGACTTCTTGCATATCCTTTCTTCTCAGAGCCACAGGTCTAATATAGAGATGTCTAAACCTATTATCCTGTGCCATAGGAGAGAAGATGGCTTGTAAGAGAGAATGACTAACAGGGGGTCAGGAAGGATAAGTCCTATTTTTACACTATTTGTCTCACTAACAACAAAATAAATACTATGTACTCTGCTTTATCTCTTGCTGAGAAAACGAAGTTAAATTCTCTCACTTTTGCAGTGAATCATTACAAAGAATAAGAATAACTAGAGTGTATCTGTCAATAGCACTGAAGTCATGAATGCCTTTCTTAGAGAAGGGTTTGGCAAATAGAGACACAATTTTCATTTCCAGCCAAGTAACTTTCAGGCTGGCATGAATATACCTTAAGAGCTGTAGGCATTTCATGAGTATTTGCCTCCATGTGGTTATAAAAATCTCTCAAGAAAATAAGAGCAAGGTAACCATGAATTATGAGATTTATCTTTCCCTGCAGAGCTTCTGAATATTTTTATACTATGCAAATGATCCTGACCCTATCATGTTTTGGATAGTGGCACATCCACATTATACATAGGGCTTTAGTTTTTAAAATAAGTGAACTAGTATGTCAGGCATATGGAGTTCTCAGAAATAAATCGAAATCTTGGCAAAGCTGCATGTTGTTTGAATATTACCTTTTTTACCTCAATACGCTGCATGTTCTTCCTCCAGGTGACAAGTACTATTGAGATGTGGGAAGCCCACGTATTCATGTGATGTTTGACATGTACCCTGGTATGGATTACAGCCATGTGGAAATATCAACCTCACCATCTGGGTTTCATTCTCTTCACTCTGCACTAAATTATTGTTGTTAGGTGCCATCAAGTTGGTATCTGACTCATAGCAACCCTACTTACAACAGCCAAAACAAGTATTCTTAGTGCTTCTCTGCTATTCATATGGTTTTCAATGGCTGATTGTTTTTTTTTGGGGGGGGGAGTAGGTTGCAGGGTCCTTCTCCCAATCCTACAGCACCTGGTGTTCCCAGGTGGTCTCCCATCCAAGTACTAACTAGGTCTGACCCTGCTTAGCTTTCAAGATCTGATAGGATTGGATGCCACAGTGATATGGCTGCAGGGAAAAGATCAGATCATGTCAATTGTTGTTTGGTGCCTTCCACCTTAAGAACAATGGGCGAAACACTATTGTCAGTGTTTCTCTGATGTTCATAGGGTTTTCAGTGACTGATTGATTTTTGGGAATGGGTTGCCAGGTCCACAACCCAAGTCCACAACCCCTAGTGTCCCCAGGTGGTCTCCCATCCAAGTACTAACCAGGCCCGACCCCGCTTAGCTTCTGAGATCTGATGGGATTTGAATAGAACTGTGCCGCAGTGAATAGAACTGAATAGAACTCCGTAACATGGCTTTTGAAAAGGTTGAGGTATTCATTGGAATGGGTTATTACATGTCTGCTTGCATATTAAAGTTGTTAGGCGCCATGGAGTCAGTGTCCAACTGAAAGTAACCTTACATATAACAGGTAAAACACTATGGTCAGTGCTTCTCTGCTACTCATAGGGTTTTCAATGGTTGATTGTTTTTTGGGAATGGGTCGCCAGGTTCTTCTTCCAACCCTACAGTACCTGATTTTCCCAGGCATCTCCCATCCAAGTTCTAACCAGGTCCAACCCTGCTTAGACTCTGAGATCTGATGGAATCAGAAGCCACAGTGGTACAACTGCAAGCAATATTAAACTTAACCTACATTAAATAATGTGGATATCAAATACGCATGTGTATTGAAAGTACACACATATACACATAACCCTGAACTCATATGTCTTTTCATGATCTGTTGAACATGATCTTGACCCAAGAGCCTTTTGGGACTTTTCCTCTGGGCATTTCTTCTATTTTTTTTTTGTTTTTAATAACTGTTGTTGTTGTTAGGTGCCATTGAGTCTGTATCCAACTCGTAGTGACCTTATGTACAATAGGAGAAACAGTATTGTCAGTGCTTCTCTGCTGTTCATAGGGTTTTCAATGGCAGATTGATTTTTGGGAGTGGGTTGGCAGGTCCTTCTCCCAAGCCTACAGAACCTGGTGTTCCCAGATGGTTTCCCATCCAAGTACTAACCAGGACGGGCCCTGCTTAACCTCGGAGATCTGACAGGATCGGATGCCACAAGGCTACAGCTGCAGGCCATATTTAAATTAAAATGTACGAGTGTGCAAAACAGCAACTCCCAGCTCAATCAACTGCTTTCAGAAGCAAGGAAGACATTCCTATGTGATTTTTTTTTTTTGAGAATTGCACTCATGATGGAGCAAGTGAAACTTGACCAATTGTGTGGAGCATGCCTGATGTCTAGTACCCATTAGTCCATTCTTCTGAAATGTCAACATTCTTTAAATGAACCCAATGGTGATTGATCTGGTGTTGATATTAATCATGTTGCAGACGATTAGACTTGTTCATCAATTAATAATGAACCCCTTGTAGCCCCTACTAGTTTGATAGAAGCCATTTCTAACACTGAAGTTGCATGACCCATGCCCACAAGCATGATCAGCACCTTTTATTCCCCACATACCTACCTTTTTCCAGGTTAATACATTAATCAGTTATTATAAGTAAATCAGCCATTGAAAACCCTATAAGGGTCACTATGAGTCAGATACAACTCAATGGCACCTAAGAACAACAACAATATAAGTACATTAATGATAATATCTAAAGGCACACACACAGATGAATAAGATTAGGCGGCCTTCTCGACTAAATTCCTTCTTCCTCAGGAATCAACCATGTAGCCCTTGCCTAATATGTGGGTCTGTGTATGTGCGATGGGGGATGGCAATCAGGAAAATGACCTTAATAACTACTTCAGATCTCAGGGGCTTCAGATCTAGTATCTGCCACTTTAGAGAAAGATACCCAGGAACAACTTTTAATGCCATCTCCTGTTCTCCTTATATTGCAGAATAGTTAAGCCTGCTTTCTCTAGGTGAAATAAATTATGCTATGAGGCCCATGCACACTCAGAGCTGAGTGCCTCTCCATGGGGTTTAAGGACCATCAGTGTCCTGTGGTTCTCTACGCACAGCACTGCAATGTGGTTGTGAAAAGATCAATATCATTTACCCACCCCCTCTCTCTGAGGTCTCTGAAAGATGTGGCCTTCCCACTCTGCTGGAAGCCATTCAGTCTCTGAGCATGGTGCTTGACAATACCTGAGTGTAGAAATGACCCTGCAGCGGAAGTGTCTAAGAGTTGTATGCATCTCCTCCACCAGGGAGGATGATGAGCAGAAGGGCTCTGAGGGTCTCCAGTTCTGAATATACTGTGCTGTTTATTCAGAAGGCAGTTTATTCCTAGGTAGACTCTGCTGTTCAGAATTTCCACTTATTCTTATTCAGACAGCCATGTTCTTAAGTGTTTTTTCCAGAATGGAAATCTAGTTTATTTACCTTATAGGAATGAGTAGGCATGGCACCCAGATCCATTGGCACCCAGATCCATCAGCTTGATGTTAAAGGCTTCTGTGGACAATGCCAGGCCAGGTTCCCAAATGTGCCTTCACCCTCCATCTCCCAGGTCCTGGAAGTCTTGTCTTTTACTTTCTTCAAGTATATTGGGCCAGGGAGTTTGGGAAGACCACATCGGGGTCCTCTAACCAATTATGAAAACACAGAGAATCCTCAGCAGATTTTCGGTTCTGCCTAACCTCAGGTCTGCTGTGTATTGCTTAGAGTCAGGAGCTTTGGAGGCCAACAGCTGAGGGCAAAAGCCTGTTACTCCTGCTCATTAATAGAACCACCAGCTTGGGTGAGTCACTCCCTCTGGGGGAATATGATGTTTGCTGTTTTATCTGAAAAACAGATACTGTGTAATGGTACATTCCTCAGAGGAATCCCTTAAGGATTTATTAAAGAAGTTAATGCCCATAAATGGTTCAGGCCAGTGCCTGGATCATCGTAAGAGCTTAGCAATTATGAATTATGACAATTACTTGTTATTAATAGAATAGGTGAGAAATGTGTAAGTTTTGCTATAAATCAGGGGTCCCCAACCCCCAGGCCATGGACTGGTACCAGTATCAGAGGTGGGCCAGGAAGCAAAGCTCCATCTGTATTTCACAGGAAATGAAATTGGCTTAAATCATCCCAAAACCACCACCACTCCTGGCTCCATGGAAAAACTGTCTTCCGTGAGACCACTTCCTGGCACCAAAAAGATTGGCGACCCACTGCTCTAAATGCATATACATAAAAATCAGAACACAAGATTATGCAGAAATGCTCACATGAACTATTACTGTAAGTTTCATGGTATAAAGTATTGAGCACGCAGCACCTTCTCTGAAAATATATTTTATTAATGCAGTTACCATATCGTCTTCAAAGTAGTCCAACTTCATCTAATATTTAATGATTCTTTCTCAGTAAAAGCACTGTATTGTTTTCTTTCTACACAATTCACATTTTATTGGCTGCAGTGTCATCGTTTCCTCCCTCCGTGTCCTCTGTGTGAGGCACAGGTGTTTACAATAGTTGGCTCATTGTGCAACATGCAGTTCAACAATTACGGAATGTGGCTCTGTGTCCCATCATACAACCTGGGGCGATGAAGGAATTTAGATCTCGTGATAAAACAAATGTTCACCATATAGTATTCTCTCTGTATGTATGTGTATGTATATACAATGTATACAACAAGCATATATATATATATATATATATCACATACTGCATTACTTTCTTTTTTTTCTGCTGGGTATTTTTTTATTAGAAATTTTTAATGTACATCATAATGTGATTCATTTTGACATGCTTTTCATTGTGACAATTTTCATATATGCAATTTGATAAGCATTATTCATATAGGTTACCCCTTACCCTCCTCTATGTTTCCCCCCTCCCCCCTTCCCATCT
>VMDO01033471.1:0-17914 GCA_007922755.1 Pedetes capensis
TGCGTCTTACATATTTCGGACATGTAGTCAGGAGAGAACAATCCCTGGAGAAGGACATCATGTTTGGGAGAGTGGCAGGTCAACGCAAAAGAGGAAAACCCTCCACCAGATGGATTGACACAGTGTCTGCAACAATGGGCTTAAACATAAATAAGATCGTTTGCCTGGCACAGAATCGGCAAGTGTTTCGATCTGCTGTGCACAGGGTCGCTATGAGTCGGACTCGACTCGACGGCACCTAACAACAACAACAACAAGGTGTAATCAAGGTTTCTAGTGAGCTGACCTTAAAATAGGGAACAGCTTCTCAATCACTTAATTACACAGGCCCTTGTAAGCAGGACCCTTTTGTCAATGTTGGGCAGAAGAGGGAATCAGAGATTCAAAGCATGAGAAGGATTTGATCTGAAGTGCTGGCTTGAAGATGCAGGGGACCATGTACCAGGGAAAAGGAGATGCTGCACCCCAAGCCATAAAGAATCGAATCCAGCCAATAACCAGCCATCTTGGAAGAGGAGCTGTACCTTACTGTACAGCCAGTGAGCTGGGCTGGATGGCTGACCTGCAGAGCTGTGCCACAATGGGCGGGCACTGATTTCAGCTCCCCTGTGTTTGGCAATGTGTCCTAGAGCAATAGCAAATTAATACAGGAAGCTTTCATAGTGCATCAAACAAAAAGCTGGCACCCAGAGTGTATAAACTATTTCTCCAACTCAATAAAAGTACACAATGGAATAGAACACGGGCAAAAGAATTTCAACGGGCACTTCAGAGTCAAGACTGTGGGAAGCAGGCTGTTCGCTGATGTCAGGAGTGGTCGTGCCTGAGGAGGCCAGGAAGGGACGCTCAGACTCACAGAGTGCTGCCAGAGGCAAGAGGTCACTGCGGGCAGAAATCCTCCTAGGTTAGCACCCCCGCCCCAGGCATGGCTGGGCTGAGCAGATAGACAGATTAACGCTCCATTTGATTGTTGTTGTTGTTGTTGTCAGGAGCCGTGGAGTCGGTATCCTACTCATAGCGACCCTCATAGGGTTTTCAATGGCTGACTGTTTCGGGATTGCCTCGGGAGTGGATTGCCAGGCCCTTCTCCCATTTCTGTGGTGCTGGGAATTGAACTCGGGACCTCAGAGACTGCAGCGCAGCGCTCTACCCACTGAGCTAAATCCCAGCCCCGCTCCATTTGCTTAGGCTGGATTAATCACAGCCCCTCAGAGAATTGTTCCCCAGGTGGGCACCTTCCTTTCCAAGTAGACAAGGCTCAGCTTAGGCGACGCCACTTACCAAGTGTCTATGCTCCCAGATATTTGCCATGGGCACATTCACAAGGAAACAAGGTTTGATTTCGACGAGAGTCATACCAAATACCGGTAGTTACGCTCTGCACTTTTAAAGAGAAAAAGACTCCATGAGACGCGTGACCTCAGACTCTGACCCTTCTAGGGTAAACAAAAGGAGAAAACCACACTATTTTCCATTGCCAGGGCATAGGGAAGAAGAGGGCACTGAGTCACGGCCGGCGGGCTTCTCGGGGCCGTCTAATTAGCCCAGCGCCTTCCTCTTGCCGACGGCCCGCGGGGAAGTGGCGGGTGTCATGTGTACTGGCCTCGGCAGGCTTTTGATTTCGTTCCACACGATTTACTCATCAAACCCCAAATAAACAGGCCTCCGCCCCTCGGGGCTTGTGGAGTCCCCTCCGCGGCCGAGTCCCTGCTGGGGCCCCCCGAGACAGGGCAAAATCCAGACCCAAGTGACATCTGAGGAAAGTCAGGAGGGTGAAAGGGGGGCTCTCCGGGGCAAGCTGACCTGAGGAGGCCTGGCTGGGGGCAGGTGGTCGCAGATCCATGACCGTCTACCACAGAACGGCTCTGGATGGAGCCCGCCCAGGCCAGACTGGAAGGCCAGGAAGGAATGTGCCATGGAGTCGTGTCCAACTCATAGCAACCCTTGTAGGGTTTTCAATGGCTGACTGTTTCAGGATTGCCTTGGGAGTGGGTTGCGACGTCCTTCTCCTGTTTTTGTGGTGCTGGGAATCAAACTCGGGACTCAGAGACTATAGAGCTGTGCTCTACTAACTGAGCCCGGAGGGAAATGGAGCCAGTGAGGGTGAAGGCTGCCGGGAGACTGTGCTCAGGAGGAAAGAGGGCCCTGGGCCCTGGGGCTGTCTCCCCACCATGGCGGGCACAATGAGGCCACATGCCTGCAGCTTTGGGGACAGCTCACCTTGCCAGGATCTCCTTTCCCCAGGGTAGGGGGGGGAGGACCACACAGACCCAAAAGCCAGCAGGAGGAAATGAGGAGGGAAAGGAGCCCCATAACACACCCAGCTCTGTCCCTGGTGGAGGGGGTGGGCCTGGCAGCCGCCCCCAAGCCCATGGACCACAACTCCAGGACTTGAGGCAGAGCTGGGCCAGGCCCTGGGGTGTGTGTGACATTCATTCACTGGTCCCTTCATTCCCTCCACCTAGATCTCCTCCCACCCTGGGGGTCTTTGAGGACAGCATTGGATTTGCTGAGTTTTCAGGCAGAGTCCCAAAGTCGCCTGCCCTGAGAGTCCAAGCAGTAAAGCAATCTGTCAAGCTGGCGCACAGAGGGCCACGGGGCTGGGGACGGTGGCTGAAGGAAGAGGAAGAGGCCTCTGAGGCTGTTGGCTGAGTCCAGCTGACCATGGCCATGCAGGAGAGCCCTCAGGGGTCCCAACTGTTGAAATTATGAAGGGAAAAGACAAATGCAAGGGGTCTGTGAAACGGGGCAGGTATGGAATGATGAGGGCTGGGATTGAGCTCAGTTGGTAGAGCGCTGCGCTGCAGTCTCTGAGGTCCCGAGCTCCATTCCCAGCACTGCAAAAATGGGAGAAGGACCTGGCAACCCACTCCCAAGGCAATCCCTAACAATCCTATTGAAAACCCTATGAGGGTCGCTATGAATCAGGTACGACTCGACAGCACCTAACAACAACAACAACATGGAACGCTGATGCCTATTTCTGGCTGGACTCACTGAGCACCGGCTCTGCGGCCAGGAAACCTGTCTGGGGCGCTGGCCTGATGTGTGGAGCCACTGACCAGGCTCGAGGCGTCTCCGACAGACACTCGACAGGGCACCCTCGTTCACTCCCTCTGAGATCACAAGGCCCACGGGCCAATCCTGGACCTGTCATTGGACAGCAGAGTGAGTAGAGGATCACATGGAGAACCATAGAGGGAGATTCAGGTGGCTGGCCACCAGCAGGAAGAAAAATACCTGCTTGTGGCCAGGGATGGATCATCAGTAAAGAGAAAAATCAACCACAGATTGGAGTTTAGCTGGCCAGACTCTTGCTCTGACCTCACTCTGTGGCACAGCCCAAAGCCCCCTGCCTCTCAGCCACTCGTTTCCCCACACACTGTGTCAGCCCCTCCCCTTATCCAACCTTTTATAGATTGTGTATCTTTAAAGAGGAGGACGTGACACTCTGACACACTTACAGACCGTGAAGTGGTTACTACAGTCCAGTGAATTCTCACGTGCTCAGCTCGGGGCCCTCTTTCTGCTCAGGGTAAGGACAACCACATCTGAGGCAAGGCCCCCAGTGACCCTTTCCAAGCCCTGTCTGACACGGGCTAAGCCTGGACAGAGGCCAGCAGAGCTCCGCATCGCTCCTGGGATAAAGACCCGTGCCCTGGCTGGTCGTCAGCTCCCGCAAGCTCCGCTTCCCTCCTCCTCTTCCACCAATTCTCTCCTTTGCTCATCGAAAGGGCTCAGGGCCCTTGCACAGGATTCTCCCTCTCCTGGGAATTCCCTTTCCTTCTCGTCCAACGCCAGCGATCCCAGAGGTCCCGGTGTCAATACTCCTTCCTCAGGAGGCCTTTCCTGCTCCATTATTGCTCTGCAGGCAGGACTTCCTTTCCTCAGAACTCTTCCCACGATTGTCACCAGCGCCAGAGTGTGTGCTGGGGATTGTTTGTCTTCCTGCTGACCGCGAATGCCACCACTGTGTGGTTGTGGAGTACGTCTGCTGTTTACTACTCTCTAAGCCTGGCTTTGCTTGCTGAAAGTGAAGAGGATTTAAAACATTTACTGATGAAGATCAAAGATCAAAGCCTTCCATATGGGTTACGACTAAACATCAACAAAACAAAACTCCTTACGACTGGGTCAGCACGCAACTTCACTATAAATGGAGAAAAGATTGAGGTTGTCCAAGATTTTGCTTTGCTTGGCTCTATAATCAACACCTGTGGAAGCAGCAGTCAAGAAATCAAAAGACACATTGCTCTAGGAAAAGCTGTGGCAAAAGATCTCTTTAGAGTATTGAAAAGCAAAGATGTCACACTGAAGACGAAGGTGCGTCTGACTCATGCCATGGTATTTTCAGTTGCATCATATGGTTGTGAACGCTGGACATTGAACAAGAGAGACAGAAAAAGAATGGATGCTTTTGAATTGTGGTGCTGGAGACGTCTATTGAATATACCATGGACTGCCAAAAGAACCAACAAATCTGTCCTAGAAGAAGTGCAACCAGAGTGCTCCTTGGAAGCAAAAATGGCCAAACTGCGTCTTACATATGTTGGACATGTAGTCAGGAGAGATCAATCCCTGGAGAAGGACATCATGTTTGGAAGAGTGGCAGGTCAACGCAAAAGAGGAAAACCCTCCACCAGATGGATTAACACAGTGTCTGCAACAATGGGCTTAAACATAAATAAGATGGTTTGCCTGGCACAGAATCGGCAAGTGTTTCGATCTGCTGTACATAGGGTCGCTATGAATCGGACTCGACTCGACGGCACCTAACAACAACAACAAGAAGCCTGGCTTAGGAAAGTATCCATCCGCATCAGGAAAATCAGGTAATTTATCCAGACAGCGAGGCAAACAGAAAGCACTGTGCTGAAAACATCAACGGCTGCATCAGATGGACCTTGATGCAGACAGCGTGAGAAGTGTCCCCACCACGCAACCCCACCAAGTGTGGCATTGCCTCATTGCCCTTGGTACCACCCAGGTAGCAGCAGAGCACTCCAGCTGTCCAGTTCTTCTTGGAAGAATGTGGTATGACGTCTGAGCGGACTGGCCAAGCTCTGCTGCCTGGAGGAGCAATGCAGCTCGCATACTGTCCAGTGCGCGACATTGCTGTTGCCGCCACTAAAAGTCTCAGGAGCTGGGTCCCCTTTACCTCTGTGCTCTGCTGAGCCCCCGAGCATTCTTGGCTAGGGATGGCTTCAGGGTAAGGAGCCGAAGGTCCTGAGGCTCAGGAGTGGGGGCCTCCTGAGCCAGCAAGCATGTGGAAGCGAGAGGCGCTCAGCTATTCTCTGGCTCCACTCAGGCAAAACAGAAGTCGAGGCATTTAGGGGCAGCCTGGGGGCCCTGTCAGAATGCTTGCCAGGCTGAAGCTCCTGTGATTGGCAAACAGCTGGAGCTGAGTGTCCAGGACTCAAAAGAGGGATTGGGGACGGGTGGGGGATGCGTAGAGCTGGGGCGGAGCAAGTCCCGGATTCGGCCATCACACAGCCCATGGGAGGAAAAGCTTTGTGAGATTGCAAGTGGCGCACGCCTGTCATCCCATTGGCTCGGGAGGCAGAGGCCGGAGGATCACAAGTTTGAGGCCAGAGGCAGTCTACGTAACTTAGCGAGACCCTGTCTCAAAGAGTAAAAAAAATGGGCTGGGGGTCCGGGGGGAATGATTTCATTCCAGCGTTTCTTTTGCTCCTTTGAGACTCTCCATGGGTCAAAGCCATTGCCTCCTTGGAGTTGATAAAGGAAGGTGGTGGAGGGGACCTGGCATTAGTGACTCGGCCTCACAGCCCAGGCTTCTCTCCAGAGCTGGGCAGTGTCACAGAAAGCCAACCCCATCCGCTACGGGCCGAGCTTCGGAGAGGCTGAGACCAGAGGCCAGCCGCTGCTGGGCGGGGCATCGCTGCTGGGGGCCTGGAGGACACAGCGGGAGGGAGGGATCTGAGGCCTTTGCCTGAGCGTCCCTGAGCTAGTGATCGATCCTCTTCTCCGGGAGAGGGGCTCTGGCTCCCAGACTCCGTCAGCAGTGACAGGAGAAAGGTGCTCTGCGCCACCAGGGCTTGCACGTCACACCCACATCAGTGCCTGGTTGGGTCGTGCATGCTAGTCCCCAACAATCATGCAGGTGACCCCTCTGCCCTGACCTAGATGGTCTCCCCGGGCATCACAGGGAGCGTGGAGGCACCTGCTATACCCAGGGGCCACCCGCCAGGGCTTTCTGCACACCCCTGTAACAGCGGCATGGCGGAGGCCCCCCACGCCGGGTCTTCCCCTTGAGGGGGGGAGTAACCAAAGACTGCTTCTGCAGGACTCTGCCTGCCAAGATGGCACTCGTGGGTCACTTTGGGGTGTGACTGAAGAGTCGAAGAACTATTGGGGGAAGCCACTGCGTGTTCCTTTGAAAGTGACGAAGCGCCATCTTTTGCTTTAATCGGGAGGAAAGCCCTGTTTATTTACATGGTATCTGGTGCAAAGCTGCTCTCTCGGCCCCACCCGAGGCCCACTTTGAGCCTCCTTCTGTCCCTGCGTGTCCTGCGCACAGGCCTGCAGAGCTGCCCCGCCGAGCTCCAGTGCCCCTGCCCCTCCTGCCACCAATGGAGGGCTCCTGTCAGCACGGCACGTGGCCCCCCTTTACCGCACCCTGCACTTGAAGTGTTTCATTTTGTGTCCCTTCCTTGGTTTGTTAAAAGACCCTAAAAATAGTCCCTTACAACTCTTCACTTAGAGAGAAGGATGCTGAGCAGGTAGGTAGAGGAAGATTTGCCCAGGGTGGACACAGACCCATCAGGGATGAAGAGGAACAGATGTCTGCCCACACAGGCAAAGTCACCTGGTTTTCATGTTTCTATCAGCTGGACTGTTGACTTGGTGAAAGGTTTCGGGGGAAAAAAAAAAAAAAAAAAAATATATATATATATATATATATTATGTATATATTTTGTAATATATATATTTTGTATATATTTGTATATATTTGTATATATATTTGTGTGTATATATACAAATATTTGTATATATTTATATATATACAAATGTATATAAAAGTGTATATATTTGTATATATTTGTATATTTGTATATATTTGTATATATGTATGTATTTTGTAATATATTTTGTAATATATATATTTGTAATTATATATATTATATATGTATAATATATATATCTATCTATATATATTTTTTTTTTTCGTGGTACTGGGGGTTGAACCCAGGGCCTCGCACTTGCATCCTCTGCAAGTGCTGGACCACTGAGCTGCACCCCAGCCCATAATTGTTTTTCTTTTTTTACTTTTTGAGACAAGGTCTCCCTAAGTTACGCAGACTGCCTCTGGTCTTGAACTTGGGATCCTCCCGCCTCCGCCTCCCTAGCCGCTGGGGTTACAGGCATGCGCCACCACGCCATGCGGAAAATATTTTTTCAATAGGAAGAATGAGAAAACGCTCCCACGTCCATGGAGTTGCATCTGTCAGCAAGCCTGAGGGAGGGTGCCCCAAGAACCCAGGGCGCTCGACCCATCCCCCTCCACCCAGGAGCTGGGCTCTGAGTGGAGGAAGCAGCCCGGGCTGAGCCTCCAGGCCACAGCAATCACCAGCACTCGCTCTGCGGCTGCACTCTGACCCTCTGGGGGTCCCCGAGGGGGTGTCATGTAACTCCAGGTCCCAGGGCAACAGGCTCGGCCAGCACCCACCACCAACAACAACAGAGTCTGACATTTCTCACTTTCATAAATACCACAGATTTAAAAGAAAAAAAAAAAAAAAGAGTGAACTGATTTTTTTCCCCAGCTTTGATGACATTGAAATTTTCTTTTTATTTTTCTTCTTACTCTCGGGCTGACTTAATGATGTTGTTGTTAGGTGCCGTCGAGTCGGTATCCAATTCATAGCAACCGTCATAGGGTTTTCAATGGCTGCCCGTTTTGGGATTGCCTTGGGAGTGGATTGCCAGGTCCTTCTCCCATTTTTGCGGTGCTGGGAATTGAACTCGGGACCTCAGAGACTGCAGCACAGTGCTCTACCAACTGAGCTAAATCCCTAAAAAAGAGAGGATGTTAAAAAGACAGAAACAAAGATGAACAAAATGGCGGCTAGAAAGGAAATCTCCTGAATAGCCCCGGAGACAGCAGGGTCATAGGAACCACAGAGGGGACAGTGAGGTCACGGGAAAGCCCAAGGTGGGACGCAACTCTCGGGGGCCTGGCCGCTGATGCCTGCAGGGAATGAGGTCCCAACTTCAAGGTGAGTGAAAGAGGCCCCGAGAGGTCAAAAGTGCGACCCCAGGCGTCCCCTGGGGTAACAGTTGCTTTTGTGAATTCCATGAAAATAACAAGTTAGCGAACTCTGCGCAGGAAGCATCTGAAACTGATTACGGACTCTCTGCCAGTTACTGCGGATTTTTGATGTTTTATCCAGCACATTCCACCAAGGTCTGCAGGCACCGACAGTCTGGTAGGGACACCCGGTTAACGTGTTGCAGCTTGCCACGCACCAAGATCGGATAAAATAGCAACATGAGTGATGGAGACTGTCAGCCGTCAAGCTGTACTTGTGGCGACAGCCACCCGCTCCCCAGGGAAACAGTTGCTGTGGTTGTTCCGCCCGCGGAGGCTCCATGTATTGCCACGGTGACTGGAGCCTGTGGGGACATGAGCCAGTGTGCGTCTCAGAATGTGGGAATGCGAGCTGAGTGTCGTGGCTCGTGCCTGGAATCCCAGCGACGCGGGCGGCTGAGACAGGAGGATCGCAGGTTCGAGGCCCGAGGCAGCCTGTGTGCGAGTTAGTGACACCTTGTCTCAAAATAAAGAGCGAAATGGTCCTGAGGGTGCCGCTCAGTGGAAGAGCACTTGCCTAGCATGTAAAAGACCCTGGGTTCAACCCCCAGTACCAGAAAAAAGGGAGGGGTATGGATGTGCATGTAATTGTTGGGACTTTCTTGTTTTAGACAAATATTTCACTTCATGAGGAAGCCTTGTATTTTGGTACCCACTGAGATTCAGGATCTGTGAATTCTAGAATCAGCTCCATCCATAGGGGAAAATAGTCCCTATCTTTTGGCTAGATGGTTCTTCATCTAGAAAACCAAGGGCCTGCCGGGCACAGTGGCGCACACCTGTAATGCCAGCGCCTTGGGAGGAGGAGGCAGGAGGATGGCACATTTGAGACCAGAGGCAGTCTGTGTAACTTAGCGAGACCCTGTCTCAAAAAAAAAAAAAAAAAAAAAAAAAAAAAAAGGGCTTGTGATGCAGCTCAGTGGTCCAGTACTTGCAGAGCATGCAAGTGTGAGGCCCTGGGGTTCAACTCCCAGTACTGGAAAAAAAAAAAAAAAAAAACCAAAGGCCTCTTTTTGACTCCAAGCTCTCAAATGGATACCAACCATTCTACTCTTTCTCAACTCTTGAGTCCTGGCTGGCTAAATCCCTTCCTGTATCAGATGAGCAGATTTTCTCATTGCATTTTTGGAAAGAAGAGTTCCTGCCTGGTCCCGTTTTTTGTTTGTTTCTTTGTTTGTTTTGTATTTTGTTTGTTTGTTTTTGGTTTTGGTTTTGTCTTTATAAGAAACAAGGTTAGATCCCACGTCCTCATTTTATAACTCAAGTGGCACTTTCACTGTTTGCAATTTCTCAGCCTGCGAACTCAGAATAATTTGGGGGAGCTCACCACAGCTGGCTTGAATAAAAGAGCCTGGAAACAATATTCCAAACAAACACAAAACATCCATCATCCGCAGCGAAGGAGCTGGCATGCCCATCCGGAGATCTTCAGACATGGCCACCCTCACGCAGTCCCATCCCATGGAGCTGGTAACAATGTTGCATACTGACGGGGCAAGTTACCAGCAGGGAGAAGGCATAGCCCTGCGAGCTGGAACCCGCCTGCGTTGCAGAGCTGTGCGGAAGTCAGGCCAGCCAGGCTACTCTGTCTGGAACCCAGGGCATTGTTCAGCGCCCCAGCCTCCCTGCCTGAGGGCGTGCATAGCTTGCTCACGGGACAGGTATGTACCCGTGCAAACAGAAAAGGCGAGGCCAACCACGGGTAAAAAAACACTTTTGCCTTCTGTGTTCAGAGCTGGTGGTGGGGATGGGCTTCCGTGTCTTCACTTAAGACACACGAAGATGCTACTGGTGCTGCAGAATTCCTTCCCAGTGGACAAGAGTTTAGAGGAGTTGCTGGAATGAATGTAGCTAGGAGGTACACACTCCTGGTATCATTTTTGTGAATTTCAAGCTACGTTTTTTGGTTCAGAGTAATATGATCCTGGGTTCCCTCCTAATGGAGTTTTAACAGGTCTGCATTCTGGTGACATGTCATCCTGAGCAGCAATGCCATCCTGCACACTCAGGAGCACCGTCCCTCCGTCTCAGGGTCTCCTCAATGTCCCTTCCTCTGCATAGAATCTTCGTCTGTAAGAACTTATTAGCTCCTTGTTATTTACCCCACCGGGGCATCTTAGATGTTCAAACAAACATCAAGAAAGGAAGCCATGCCAGGCACAGTGGCTCATGCCTGTCATCCCAGCGGCTCAGGAGGCGGAGGCACGAGGATCGCAGGTTCGAGACCACAGGCAGTCTGCATAACTTAGCGAGACCCTGTCTCAAAAAGTAAAAAAATGGGCTGGGGGTGCAGCTCAGTGGTCCAGCACTTGCAGAGCATGCAGGCACGAGGCCCTGGGTTCAACCCCCAGTACTGCAAAAAAAAAAAAAAAAAAGAAAGAAAGAAAGAAAGCAAGTAAGCAAGCAAGCAAGCCATGATACTATTTGAGAAGAAGCGGGAGGTAGTCCCCAAAGCTACCGACACGAATTTGAGCACTCACCCGTGTTGAGCAGAGGCTTACTAGCCCCTAAATCCACAACTGAAATTGCACCTCCATGCACTTATGTGGGCCTTTTTTTCAGATTATTCAGACAGTTTTCTACAGGCTTCTTAGAGACAGAAAAAGAGGCAGTCCTACAGAGTTCATAGAAACACCTTCGCATTGCTGTGTTTCCTGAAACTACCTGCAACCTCTGGAGGTGTTACCCAGCAACCTAAGAATGATACCAAGGCATAATCTTGTGACAATAAACAAGGACGCCCTGAGTCAACTGAATGTGGGTTTACTCTTCCGGTGATAATGTCTATGAATTCTGTAAATCGTTCACATTCTTGTAGCTATTATGTTGGAAAAGACCACCCAGCTTGATGCACGGGAATTTTGTAGCTGGAGGAAAAATAACAATTATGGAGGAGAGGCTGAGTTCCATTCCAGAAGCTCAGCAGGAAGCAGCATCTCCATGACAAGGGGGTACCTGAGGGGAGGGGAGGGGTCCAGAAGAGGGGAAGGACCTGTGCTCACGGGAACCTGTGTCCAGGACACTTAGGAGCTGCCGGCTCTGCTGCTTCTTATCTTCAAGTTCAGCTCTGAATCGGAATCTGAGGTGAACACCCACGGGAGATATTGAAAGGAAACAAACTCAGAAAAATCCAGCAAACAGCTTCCTTCTATTGATGTTGTAGTTGTTAGGTGTCGTGGAGTCAGTATCCGACTCATAGCGATCCTCATAGGGTTTTCAATGGCTGTTTCAGGATTGCCTTGGGAGTGGATTGCCAGGCCCTTCTCCCATATTTGTGGTGCTGGGAATTGAACTCGGGACCTCAGAGGCTGCAGCACACTGCTCTACCAACTGAGCTAAATCCCAGCCCGCTTCCTTCTATACCTTGCAGAAACTAGCCAACTTTGTTTTTTCTGAATGAAAGGATTTCCCTATTTCTGCCTCTTTGATCGTCCTGGGTTTGGTTTTATTCTTTTTGGCAAAGAAAGAAGGATCCGATGGGCTCATTCGAGCCCAGATGAACTAGCCAGTCCCTGCTTTGGTCCCCTGGCCCAGGGCTCTGTTCTGGGCTGGGTGCTGACTCAGCAGTGTGAGGAGGAATTATCTCCAAGAGCTGTCAATGGTCAGCAGCCTCATACTTGTGGTCACAACGCAGCACTTCAGAAATATCTCCAGCTAATGAAGTGCAGCTGACAGGCTGAAACATTTCTGAATGGGACGCCTGGGTGATTCTCCCGAAGCGGTTTTGGATTTGCGAAATGCATTCCGATTATTTCCGTTCGGTGCTCTTTGGGATGGCTGAGGAAGAGAGGTTGACATCAGTAGCACGCTATTCTTTCAATACCAACAGCAGAGGAAGTCAAGGTGGGGTGAGTCAGCAATCAGAAGCAAATTAAAGAGCTAAGGAGCACGGAGCATGATCTAACAATTGTAAGATTCCTTGGCTTGCGGGCTGTGGTAAGTTGTTGTTGTTAGGTGCCGCCGAGTCGAGTCCAACTCATAGCGATCCTCATAGGGTTTTCAATGGCTGACTGTTTCGGGATTGCCTTGGGAGTGGATTGCCAGGCCCTTCTCCCATGAGACATTGGCTCCTATGATTTTTTTTTTTTTGATGATTGCATGTTGTTGTTGTTAGGTGCCGTCGAGTCGAGTCCGACTCATAGCGACCCTCATAGGGTTTTCAATGGCTACTTCAGGATTGCCTTGGGAGTGCGTTGCCAGGTCCTTCTCCCATTTTGCAGTGCTGGGAATTGAACTCGGGACCTCAGAGACTGCAGCGCAGCGCTCTACCAACTGAGCTAAATCCCAGCCCACTGTGGTAAGAGCACCATTTAAAAACTGGCACAGGTTAGAAGAGACAGACTGTGCCACTCCAGGTTGCAGCGAGTTTGGGGAAACTCCTCATCTATGAACTTGTACCTTAATGGTCTAAAAGAACTTTCAAAGAACTGTATGTGAGTCCCCCAATGTAACACCAGAGGAGAGAAATCTCTTTCCCACTGACAACACAGTTCTATTATCACGAAGTAGGTTGTCGTTGTTAGGTGCCATCTAGTCAGAGTGACCTCAAAGAGAATCCAGCCACAACCAGGAAGACTGGCTGAGGGTGATGTCAAACCTAAAGCCACTGTCTTTGAAAACACTCTCTAAGACTCCAAGGCCACCACTCCCTAAGCAGGAGCAAGTCCCTGGGTTCAGCACGGTCACTCTGGGGCACCCTGCACCCTCGGCAGCTCTGACACACCCACGTGGGAAAGAATCCCCAAGATCTTCTTGGATCTCCAGGGAGAGCTGGTGACACTCAGCCTGAACACGTGTCAGGTCCACATTATCTCTGCTGGACTCCACACAGCCTTGAACTCTGAGGTCTCATTAGGGACCAGATTGAGCGAGATGGGTTCCAGAGATATGTCCCAGAGAAACTTTTAAAGTTTGTTTGCAGCCGGGCGCGGTGGTGCACGCCTATAATCCCAGCGGCTCAGGAGGTGGAGGCAGGGTGTTCGCAAGTTCGAGACCAGAGGCAGTCTGCATAACTTAGTGTGGACCCCATCTCAAAAAGTAAAAAAATGGGCTGAGGGTGCAGCTCAGTGGTCCAGCACTTGCAGAGCATGCAGGTGGGAGGCCCTGGGTTCAACCCCCTGTACCACAAAAAGAAAAAAAAAATTGCTTGCAGTGGCCTCACGGTGTCCAGGAGAGCAGCCTCCCTCCGATTGCCATTCTATGGCCTCCCCACGTTGGAAGCAGCAGCTCTGTCCTGCCAGAGTGTCGGAGACCCCAGTTCTGGGGAGTACCAAGCAAGCCCCAGCTGTGAGAAGTGATGATGGGCTTCGGACGAAGGCGCCCCCTTTGGTTCTCTGGCTTGGCTCAGATCTAATCTTTGCATCACCCGAGGAGGTCAGGGGCAGCGTATTTGGACTGCATAGATTTAACCTCCTCCAGGGTCTTCTGCACTGAGTTACACTTTAATGCTACGCTCTGGCCTTTTATCAAGGTTTATTGCAAGAAACCGTCATAAAAAGCAGCTCTGAGCTTTCTAGTCCAAATATCGCTTAGCTCTTTCGCATTATGTTATCCGATGGCCCACGGTTGAAGTCTATGCACATTTTTATTTTAATAATTCACTGCCAGAAAACATTTAGTCAACCCTGAAGAACTTAAATACTTCCTATTTCCTGATAATAGAAACCACAACATATAATTTTCCCCATTGTGTTTTACAGTATCTGCTGGAATGCTGAGATTTACTGCTTATTCCAAATGCATTGCCTATTTGGTGTGCAAATGTTCTTCTTTCTCTTTCTAGGGTCTTTCTTTCTAATTTATATTGCTACATTGTTAACCTTTTGGGGAACAGACCCTAGATCACAGCCATCTTGTTTTTGCAACCAGACAATCTATTTTTCCCAGTAGCTATTAGCAGTAACTTCTTGATAGATGTTTCTAGAGCTGAGAAAGAGCTGAACGAGTTGGAGGGGGCTCCCTCTCCTCCTCTACCTATGGGGTGTTTATTCTCAGCCAAGCCAGAGAAAACTCTGTTGCTCTTGCTGTGCTGGGTCTACTCCTTCCTTCCTGTCTTCCACTTTTCCTTCATCTGTGGCCACCGCATAACACAGGCCACATTTGTTCCTTGAGCTGAGGTCATGCTGGAGAGAGCAGGTGTGCATTGCTTCTACGGCCTCCTGAGCAGTGGCTGAGCAGTGGCTGAGACGTGGCTGATCGCTCCTGTCTGTTTCCCGTCAGCCTTTCTGTCTCCTCTCCCATTGGTTCGTAGATCTTCACGTGGAAGGACAGGCTTGTGTCAGGGCTTCTTATCTATAGCGATTGCTCAAATGCAATGGCCCGTCCTTGCCATCTGTCACACACTGGATTTTCTTAGCCTTGCTGTACTCCTGGTAGCCAATTGCACAATTGCATCAAAGGGATATGCATGGAATGTCTTTGAGATGTGTTATTCCGGAGTCTTTTTCAAAGAAAACTCAGAAGAATAGCCAGATGCGGTGGCGCATGCCTGTAATCCCAGCGGCTCAGGAGGTAGAGGCAGGAGGATCGCAAGTTCAAGACCAGAGGCAGTCTACATAATTTAGCGAGAGCCTGTCTCACAAAGTAAAAAAAAAATGGGTTGAGGGTGCAGCTCAGTGGTCCAGCACTTGCAGAGCATGCAAGGGCAAGACCCTGGGTTCAACCCCCAGTACCACGAATAAAAAAAATTTTAAAAGAGGACTCAGAAGAAAATAGAATTAGCTCCTCATACACCCTCTACTCACATTCCCTGAAAAGGCGCGTGAAGGCTCTCCTTGGAGAACAGAAGGATGCAGAAAAGGGAGAGAAAAAAGCAAACTTATGTCCTGACTGACTGAAAAACTGTATTTCAGTGTCATAAATGCTTCCAGGGCCCCGGGCTCACCTCACCTCTGCACCTGGAAAGAGGGTCTCAGAATAGGTACTTGATTGTGCCGCAAATCCAACTGATGCAGCCTCCAAGAGACCCATTAAACAAAACGGCTCAGAAAAGTGAAAAGCAAAGGCAGGCATTGGTTATTCAAGCAAGATGAAAGGGGGAGGGGCGCTAGAGTTGAGACTTGGTCGTCTCACGCAAATTAAACATATGATCCAAACAGACGCCAGGCACGAACTTAACTGCATAGCATGGAATTACATAAAGCACAGCCTGCTAGGAGAACAGGAGGAAACAGACGTGCAGTTGTCAGAACTTGACCCGCTGTTTTCACTTGTTGAGACCTAAGGGAAAAGGCAGCCTAAAGTTCCTCAGAGGCTGAGGCTGGCTCTGTGTAGCCAGCCTTGGTGGGGCAGGCAGCCTGGCTCCCTCCGCTAAAGCCAGCAAGCCCCAAAAAGCTGTGCAATTCACCCCAAGCTTCCAGCACCACTGAGAGGAGGGTTGTTGTTGTTGGGTGCCGTTGAGTCTGTATCCAACTCATAGCGACCCTGCGTACAACAGGTGAAACACTATTGTCAGTGCTTCTCTGCTGTTCATGGGGTTTTCAATGGTGGATTGATTTTGGGAGTGGGTTGCTGGGTCCGTCTCCCAAGCCTATAGCACCTGGTGTTCCCAAGCGGTCTCCCATCCAAGGACTAACCAGGCCCGACCCCGCTTAGCTTCCAAGATCTGACGGGATTGGATGCCACAGGGCGGGACTTGCCTGGTGGGCCAGTGAGGAGAAGGTGCATTGGACAGAGGGTCCTGAGGGTTCTCTGGAGACAGCCTACCCCATCCCCAGGGGCAGCAGGAGCTCAGTGTGGGAAAAGTCCTCCTCCCTGGCCCTGCTTTTTGGGCTCCTGAGGATTGGGACCTTATCAAGGGCCCCCAGGCCTCCCTGGAGGCAGAAGGGCCCCAGGTGCTGTGTCCACAGCAAAGTGCCACGGGGTCCGAGGTGGTAGGTGTGGAGTGACGCACTGCAGTTTGTGATTCCAGCTACAGTCAAGTTAAATGAGTTGATATCTTTCCACAAAGCCCACTGTGATGTTCTGCCATCTTTGGCTCACAAAGACCAGCCCCATCTCAAGGTGACTTTGTGAAGAAGAAAAAAGGATGTCATAGTACTGCACCTAATGAAACATTAAAATATGCTACTGAGAACAAGGGCTGGGGTTTATTCAGTTGGTAGAGTGCTGCTCCATACTTCCTGAGGACCTGGATTTGATCCCCAGCACCACAACAACGGAAGGATGCAGTAGTCCATTGGAAACAGTCAGCCATTGAAAACCCTGTAGAGGGCGCTAGGAGTCGGCCAGGACTCAGCGCAACTAACAACAGTTACAAGTCAGAACAATGGAATCTCCTGCCGAAAATGAGTCTTCCACAAGGTCCCTTCTTGCCTAGAACAAAAGCCAATATCCTTCCCAACCCTCCGAGTCTCTGTCCCCTTGTTGCCCATCTTCACTCCGCTTGGCTCCGGCCACACTGACCTACGCTTTCTCCATCACACTCTGCACCTGCGTTTGCTGCTCCCTGTACCTGCAATATTTTTCCTGCGCCTGCTCCCTGGCTTCCTCTGTCACTTCCCCTTCCTTAGCTGTCTTCACTAAAACCAAAGCCTTCCCAACAGGAGCACACGCGTGAGCGCGCGTGCGCGCGCGCGCGCACACACACACACACACACACACACACACACACACACACACACACACCCTAAGCTCATAAGGAAAGGAATTTTGGTGGCTTGAGGTTTGATTTTTCCTACCACTGCATCCCCTGGGGCTAGGATTTAGCTCAGTTGGTAGAGCGCTGCTCTGCAGTCTCTGAGGTCCTGGGTTTGATTCCCAGCACCGCAAAAATGGGAGAAGGACGTGGCAGCCCACTCCCAAGGCAATCCTGAAACAATTAGCCATTGAAAACCCTATGAGGGTCGCTATGAGTTGGACATGACTCGAAGGCACCTAACAACAACAACAACCCGCAGGGTTGAGCACGTGTAGCACTCAAGAAATATTTGCCAAACAAATGAAGAAACTTACATAGGCCCCAGGCAGGTGGGGACATCCTTGTTATTGTAGTGGTTGGCCACCTGCGTCTCTGTTTGTTTTCCTTGGTCCTTGGCCATTGAATATTCTTGACCCGGAGAGACACCATTTTAGAAAGAGAGGCAACTGCCTGAGAATTAGAGAGACCTCGTTTCTCATGATCTCATTGACTGAGGGAGACTCAGATAATTCCCTCACATTTCTCTGGGCAATTCCTCTCTCAAATACAAATAACAATTATAAAAAAGAAAACAGCGCTCACTTCTGAGCCCTTACTATTATAGCTCACATTGTGCTAATGGAGGTGAATAATGTTATCAAGCTGATCTTACAGAGAAGGAGGGGCTGGGGTTTAGCTCAGTTGGTAGAGCGCCACTCTACAGTCTCTGAGGTCCTGAGTTCGATTCCCAGCACAACAAAATGGGAGAACTGTGTGGCAATCCACTCCCAAGGCAATCCCGAAACAATCAGCCACTGAAAACCCTATGAGGCCGGGTGCGGTGGCACATACCTGTAATCCCAGCAGCTCGGGAGGCAGAGGTAGGAGGATCGCAAGTTCGAGACCAGAGGCAGTCTTTGTAACTTAGTAGGACCCTGTCTCAAAAAGTAAAAAAAAAAAAAAAAAAA
>VMDO01033472.1:0-17927 GCA_007922755.1 Pedetes capensis
CTATTTCAGGATTTACTAATTTGTCAAAAGAAAAAATTAGTAATGGTTCTTAATTAGCTATATATTCATCATGAATAAACTTTTATTTGAACAAGAAAACATCACATAAATCATACTTTAGAAATTCAAATAGTTCCATCAGTAGATATGAAATTGGTCTTCCTAAAAACAATAAATACAAAAGGATCAATCTCCTAATATGAGGAACCATGTAGTACCACATATTGTAATCTTTATGTATCATTATAATGTGACATTTTACATCAAAATCCAATTTGTGTCAAATAAAAATAAGATATTTCAATAAACAAATAATTTTAAACTTTTCATTATAAAAAAGGAGAAACATTACATAGCTTTAGGTACTAAATTTATTCTGCTTTCATGTTCAATAAAGTTTTGCATTTTTACATTTTTCTTAATATGATATATGGAAAAAACAAGTAGATATGTTGTTATTTGTTGTTATATGATTCTTAGTAATTTGTCTTAGTAATAATTTTCTTTAGTGACCATAAATTCATAATGTTTAAGCCAAGGCAATATTATTGAGAAAAATCAAGGCCAAAGACCTAATATTTATAGCAAGCACTCTAAAACACTTGTAATTATAGTATTAGTAAATCCTGAAATAGTACAAATTCAATATTTGTACATATAAATAAGTAAAACATAAATAAATAAACACCTAATTTCCTTCAAGACAAAGAAAGGTATTATTGGTAATACATGAGGCTTGGTACACTGATTAGTATAAGCTCTTCACCCAAAATGTTCTAATATATAATAAAATAAGTTCAGAAGTACTAAACATGAAGTAGAGGGCACAGAAATAATTCTAATTTTAAAATTTGATATATCTAATTATTCTTAAGCTAAATTGATTTAAAAATGAAGGTTATTAGGGAGGAGATACAACTTAGAATGTTCATTAAGTTTAAATAGTCTGTTGCTCTAATATCAATTATCTTTCCATCAGTGTTGCAACGATCAAAAAAAGTAATAAAGCAGTTTAACTGGTCAAATTTTGTTAATGGAGTGACCACCTACTTCATAAAGGATCGCTTTGGTTTCATTTTAACATAGTGACTTCCCTCTGATTGAAATGGGAACTTTTCCTTCAGATGGTTTGGGGGAATAGGCAGTGGGATTATGATCACCCAATATCAGACCCCATTCCTATGCATGATCCTGTAGTGTCTTCCTCCTTTCACTTACAAATGTAAACACCAGGTACTCATTCTCGCAGTCACCCTTGCAATCCTGCCTGGGGTTCAGAGGAGGAGCCAGTGACTTGAAGAAGCCAGGCTTCAGTGACTTCATTTTGCTGCAGATGCTCCAAGGTTATATGCATAGCTGGCGAGTTTAATGGAAAGAAAGAAGAGAGGATGCGGTACTGTGAACAGCCACCACTCGAAGGACTTACCGACCTGGCTCTGGCAGAATCAGGTCAGGACTAGAGTTCCTGGAATCTTCCTGTGGTTTTTTAGCTCATTACCTGCTGGAGGCAGAAGGGACAAGGATGACTCCAGCCCCTAGGCGAAGTTTTTTGGGAAGTTTTGTAGGTTTTCAGGACCTCAGCCAAAAAAAGCCAGAGTGCGCACTGAGCCTTCCATCCTAACCAACACTTGGAGTGGAATCTTATCTTAAAATGTGTGGTTTTGCATTACACAGGCAGTTGGGAAAGCTTGGAAATCAGATGTGCCCCTTATAATGAAGGAAGTCATGGGCTGCAGGGTTGTAGAAAATGAGTGCTTCCTTTGTTGATAAATTTCGAGCTTTGGTTATGATTTGTGCACATCAGGTGCCCTGAGCTTAGCAGCTGGCCTGTCTGTCCCCTCATGGGCGTCACAGTTTTGGTTGGAAGTGATGCATTAATGCAAAATTGTACACAATCAACTAGCTGCCAGTGCTAGAACTAACAACGGAGGGACAGCTGCTTATTTTAACTTTAGAAGTCTGATATCTAAAAACACAAGGTTGTTACCACCCATATCACAAAACCACTCAGTAATACTTGAGCTTCGGACTCCTATACTATCTATAAATTCCCTTCTTCCTCCTTTTAAAGTGGTAATCTATATGAAGTGCATACACCACGCTGTGTCTTTACACTGTAAGCCATATATCTGTCTTCCATCTGACAGGGGAGACATTTGTCATTAATGAAAAAAACTATAGAAAATTTGTACTTTGAGTTACATAGCTGTGTTCCATATGAAGACATTACACAATAAATCAAATAATCAGAGTAAAAGAAAATAACTAGGAAAAGTTAATAAAATTTACCTAGGAATAGAGCCTTTAATTTAGCTTTAGAAAATACAATAGAGGAATGTTCACAGCTGGTAAATTGGAGGAGGGCATTCCTAAGGAGGACAAAGCTGTGTGAAGGTGTCTTACCATCTTTGCATGTTTTTGTCCTGTCTAATGACCACCAAATGCCCTCCTCTACCATCACCTTTGCCAGTATAGCACAAGCATGCTCACAACGGCACCTAACAATTAGGATATGGAAATTGATCAGAGTAATTAAGTACAATGTGGGTTTTGGCAGGACACCCACTTAACTTGAAACCACTGCATCCTCACGAAAATCACCTCATTGGCCATCACCTCCTTATATTCCTACCCCATGTCAGAAATGGGTGGGAAGCTCTTAAAACCACAAGGCAAAACTGCGCTCAAAAAACTGGCCTTATTTAATGCTTTAATGTATACCAAGTACAGAGTATACCCCATCGTAAAGTGTGCAAAATACCTCAATTGAAGGTCCTTCCTGGGTAGACATTCAAAATTAATTTAATGGGCAAAGATTGTTTTCTCAGCCTCACTGGGAATTTAAATATAACAGCAACTACCGCCCAGCTCCCAGGAAGACAACTGATAAGGCCCCCGGGCACCGTGCACCCAGCCATGGTTCTCTAGAGAGCAGGTACCCATTTCAAGCCAAGGACAATTGCAGCTGTCTAACTTAAAGGCAAGAAGAGAAGGTAAGGGATTTCCAAATTGGCCCCACATCATCCAATGGAAGATGCTGAACTTGTGTCACCAAAATCTACAAATATTCTATCATTCAGTATGGTTTGATTTAAATGCTAAGAAAGGCTGTTCACATCATCTGACAGGGGTAATGATAATGGAATTAGATAGATTGATAGGTTGATCGATCAGCTGTAGCCTGCCCTGTCCCAGGTGAATTAAATCAGATTTTCCCTGAATTCTTACTGAAGTTCTCCTGGTATGCAGCGAGGACCGAGACTCCTGCTGTGGGGTGATGAAACTCTGCCTAAACCTTTGACTACATTCAGGGACCCCAGTGCATTTCCTAATTGAAGTCTGGAACAAATACCTCATTGACTTCACTACTTATCACTTTCCATCTATTCAGTCTTACATAACAACCATGGTAACACATTATCCACAGTCAACCAGAACCTGCATAGCAAAGAGTGATTTTTCATTCATTTTTCAGGCCAGGCAGAAGAAGAGTAGGAGCAATTAGGAGGTCAGGGTGTAGAAAGCTATGAAGAAGGAGTAGGTTCAGTAATGCATGGAGGCTTCTCCTCCACATGGACTGAACACTCACTAATCAAAATCCTGTTAACTGCAGCCCCAACACAGCCAGTGAAGAATACTAGCTCTGAAAGGCAATGCTTGTATTCTGCCAAATATGGGCAGACTAGTGGAATTGAAGAAAGGGAATGGGACATTTCCTTTTGAATTTAAGGGATCTTGTGTTCTTCATCTTAATGAAGAATTCACTCAGAGATTAAAGTGAGCAAGTATTTGTGGTGTTCTGGTTCTCAATGTCTAAAATCAATTAAAATAATTTGATAAAACCACAGTCACAATCTGTCCATAGTTCTTAGCATTTCAAAAATAATTGATCATTTAGTTGACATACTTAAAGACTAAGCAGTGTTTTCTAGAAAATAACTATGAACATTTTCCAATTTTCAACACCACAAGAATAAAAAGTAAATTACGACAAACGTGCAATGTTAATTTCAAGCTCCATTAGAAACATAGCGTGGGGAAAAGCTACTGTTTTCCAACTGAAAAGGATAAAATTAGTAAGGAGCCAAATACCATTTAATGTCTTTAAAGGAGATTACAAACAAAAAGCAGTAGGAAAAAAAAACTATGAAAAACTACTTGACAGTATCATTTTAAGGCACATTATCTCACTTAATGGAAATAGATAACATTCAAGTTCATCAGTTTCCATAAAATAAGGTAATGTGCTGTAAAAGTTAAACACTTGTAGGGGGGAAAATTACAATTTAAAGTTTGATGCTAAGTAACTGCTAAAATCCTATAAAACATCTTTGATGCATGTTGATATATAAATGCTGAGTCCTACCCCAAGCCTGAAATAATCAAAAGATGGGCTTCATTAAAATAAGTTTAATGGCTTTATTCAATAGATGTCTAATCTATTTCTTTAGGTTATTTCTTTAAAGAATTGACTGGGTATAAAATTCAATATGAAGGAAAAAAATGAGCAGGAATAACATTATGTTGTAAATGGATATAAATTTATTTTTCAACTGATAGTAATGATTAGCATCTATAATTATTTGACAAAATACCCATCCTATACATCAGTGATGTATGTTGATGTGCATTATAAAGATGTGTGCGCTCTGTGTTCAAAAGGCATTCTCAATATACTACCCTGTTTCAAATAAAATAAAACTGACGATACTTCAGAAAATAACAACACTAAACAGAACAGTGATAGGAAGTTTTATGTTTCCTGAATTGACTGGGAAACCATTTAAGTGACCTTTATAATCAACATAATTGGTGGAATCTCTTGACAGTGTGACTATGCTATAGTGCATCAATATCTTGAGCCCTAAGAAAACTCAGCTTTCTCCTGCAAATTGCAAATGCAACCTTTGTTGGAAAGGCTATGCTAATTTCAAATGCTTACAAGTAGAAGTGGCTCGTAAAAAAACTGATTTCTGTGATGTTTTTGCCCAACTGAAATCTAAACATATAGTTTAAAAAATTCCAAGTTGGAACAAAAGGAATATAGCATTGGCGATTATGTGATATTGGTGACTTATTGCAAGAAAGTCAGGCTGAAGTAGATTTTATGATTTTATAACTGATTCCTGTTGTACAAGCTTCATGAGAATACAATTTCTTGTTTAGTACTTGTGTATTGAATCATGCAAGCTGCAAGCTTTGGTAAGGAAGGAATCCTCTGATTGCCTCTGAAGAAACAATAATACAGAATTGCTGATGATTAGCTTGTTTTTATATGCCAAAATACTTTCATAGTGTTTATACCTGCTTAAATGACTGGTAGATCCATATATCTTCTGGTATTGATCTTATTTATTCGTTTGTATTTTTTTCTGTTAGTTTTACTTATAAGTGATCTGCCATTTTTGTAAGCCTAATCCTTTTGGATGGTGGAGAAAGAAAAGAATAAATTAATTCTAATCAATCAGTTCCAATATCTTCAATTACGTCAGAAGGTATACTTCAGTCTTGTTTGAGGCTTGCATAAGTTCTCACAGAGTCCTATGTAGCTGAGTTCCAATATACAGATATGACCTCTTGGTGGGGGAAAGATCATGTTCTCAGATCACTATTTCCACTAGGTCTTCCATGACATAGGGACCAATGAGGCTTGGCTAAATACACCAGGCTTTTGTGAGTTGTAGGCACCATCTGGAGGTGCTCAACACTACCGATCTTTAAGCGATGAACACTGTAGATTGTTCCTTCACACTCAGTTCTACCACCAGGCCCATCCTCTCAGCCCCAGAGAGTCCCTGCCTGGAGCACATACATCACTGTGCACTCTGAGTAAGCAACAGGGACGGAGAAGCCACGAGCTTCACTCTGCTCAGCTTTAGTCAATATCTCAGCGACACCGTTTCCTCACATGTTTGAATGGGGCCTCCTCTGTGTGTCTCCTACAGGGGGACTCTCCTGAGATGGTCAGACTGAGTTTGCCACGGTGCCACATTTTCATAGCTCCCCTGCGTGGGATTCCTAAAGTCCATCACCCCACATAAAGGCTGGGGACTGGAGGTGGCTGGAGAATCATGGACTCTCTCGCTTGATTTTCTTGATCTTCAGTATACTTAAAGCCCCATTGGTCAGGTTTGTAAAATGCCAGCCCTGTGAAGGAGCACACACGAATACTGTGTGTTCATACCTACCTGGTACAGCTAAGGGCTGTAAGTCAAACCCTGTCCTACTCAACATTATTTTGAAATCCTGGAATCAAGCGGGAGGAGCCCCACAGGAGCCCAGATAGGACCAGGGCTAGAACTTGATGGAGAGAAAAGGCAGCCTAGGGTTTTCCCGAGGTCTTCTGAACTGAGTGGGGAAATGTGGTTGTATTTGTAAGAGTAGCTAAACATCCACGCTACCCTAAGTATAACAGCAAAATGTTTGCCTTGTAAGGTGGAATTTTATAGGGGGGTTTCTGGGAGTTTTAGATGGATGCACAAATCTCCTTCAAATACCCTTTGCCTCTTCCCCTATGATGCCCACAAAGTCATGGGAAGGCAGCCCCAGGGTCTGCTTCTCTGTTCTCTCCAGGTCCCCGCAAGGGTGGAAAATCCCACAGGAGAACACTGAAGCCCTCCGTGCCCTGCCCCACGCCTGCTCCACCTTATACCACAATAAGATCGCAGGTTTCTACCTGTGTCCTCAGGCAGCACACCCACTAGCAGATCCTGCCCTCTGACGCTGGTCAGGATCCTCCATGAAGCCTGATGCAGCCTCCAGCCAGCCAAAAGCTCTCAGCCAAATACCTGCTTTGGCTCAGCTCGCAGGTTCAGTCACCATTGCCAGACATCTCAGGATTCCACGTTAAACTCAACTGGAACATTACCTACATTGTAACTTGGAATATTACTCCCGAGTAAGAGTTATTTCAGTACTTTCTACAATTCATCTATATGTAAAGCAAAAATTTTGTGTGAATATCTCATATAGGATTCTAATAAGCGGAAGTTCTCCAAGTCATAAAAGTCAAAAAGGATGCTTGGTTTCATTCTTAACTGACAAAAATTTTAATTTTCTTCAAGTATTTAAGAAATAAAATTTCTTTGAGTTTTTTTTTTGCTTCACACAACCACACTTAGAAATGAGGAAACGGAATGTCAGATGTCCTGGTGCCTGCCTATAATCCCTATTACCTGGAAGGCTGAGGCAGGAGGATTGCAGGCTCAGGGCTTGTATAGTTTGTATCTAAATGGCCCCCAAAGGCCATGTGCTTGACTTCCCCCATCTGGTGGTGCTGTCCTGGGAGGCTATGGATCTTTAGGACGTGGGATCTCGCTTAGTGGACTCACTTTGGAGGTTTTACTTGGACCTCTGGTTCCGGTAAACTGCTTCTGCTCCCTGATCACAAAGATGCTGTCTACCACAGTCCCTGCTATCTGCCACTGCCACGCCTGCTACACTGCCATTGTGCACTGACCCTCCAACTGTGACTCTCCGATAAACCTCTCTTCCCCTGTAAGTTTGCCTCTGTTGGTTTCTCTGTTACAGTGACATAGCACCTGACTCATACAAGGCCAGAGGCACAAGTTAGCTATAGACTGACTCAACATAAAAAATAAAAAAGGGCTGGGTGCGGTGGCACACATCTGTAATCCCAGAGGCTCGGGAGGTGGAGACAGGAGGATTGTAAATTCAAGACCAGAGGCAATCTGTGTAATTTGGCGAGACCCTGTCTCAAAAACAACAACAACAACAACAAAAAAGTAAAAAAAATGGGCTAAGGATGCAGCTCAGTGGTACAGCACTTGCAGAGCATGCAAGTGTGAGGCCCTGGGTTCAACACCTAGTACCGCAAATAAATAAAATAAAATAAAATAAAATAAAAAAGGGGCTGAAGGTGCAGCTCAGTTGTAGAGTAATTGCATATCATGTGTGAGGCACTGGGTAGAATTTCTGATACTGCTTCACCCAAAAAGAATAATGAAAAACAAAACAACAATAAAAACAAAACAACAAATGAGAGAAATGAGAAAGGTAGCCTACAGATTGGAGAACAGGGAATAAGTGATCCTCATTTACATTAGCATGGCTGTCTACATAGAAGATTCCAAAGACCCTAAACATAAAAATAATTGCTAACCGGGCGCGGTGGCTCACGCCTGTAATCCCCACAGCTCAGGAGGTGGAGGCAGGCGGATCGCAAGTCCAAGACCAGACACAGTCTGCGTAATTTAATGAGACCCTGTCTCAAAAAGTTAAAAAAATGGGCTAGGGGTGCAGCTCAGTGGTCCAGCACTTGCAAAGCATGCAGGTGCAAGGCCCTGGGTTCAACCCCGAGTACCACAAAACAACAACAACAACAACAAAAATCAATTGCTCAGGGAATTGGTGGGCTGGGATTTAGCTCAGTTGGTAGAGTGCTGCGCTGCAGTCTCTGAGGTCCCGAGTTCAATTCCCAGCACCACAAAAATGGGAGAAGGGCCTGGCAATCCACTCCCAAGGCAATCCCGAAACAGCCATTGAAAACCCTATGGGGGTCGCTATGAGTCAGATACGGACTCCACGGCATCTAACAACAACAACAACAACAGGGAATTGGTGGAGAAAAGGAAGGGTTGAATAAGTGCAGAGGAGATTTCTTTTAAGTCTGTAAGGGTGCCATTGTCCACGTGTCTGTCAGCTTGTGCTGTGTGGTCTTGTATGTTGCTGTGATGCTGAAACTACACCACTAGTATTTCAGATATCAGCAGAGGCACCCTGGTGGACAGGTTTCAGCTGAATTTCCAGACTAAGTCAGACTGGAGAAGGAACCAGCAGCCCATTCTGAAAATAATTAGCCATTGAAAGCCCTATGAGTAGCAGAGAAGCACTGTCAAATATATTATTGGAAAATGAGCTGCCAGTTTGGAAGGCATGCAAAAGATGACTGGGGAAGAATTGCTTCCTTAAAGCAGAGTTGGTCTTATTGATAAGATAGGTGTAAAGCCCTTGAGACCCCCTTTTGCTGATCTGATACAACTCAAAATGAGATGAAACATAGTGGCTGCAACAGTGGACTCAAACATAAAAAAAAAGATTGTGTGCATGGCACAGTGTTGGGTAGTGCTTCATTCTGCTGTGCTTAGGGTTGCTATGAATCAGATCTGACCTGATGGCACCTAACAAAAGCAAAGAATATTATATATGATATTGTAATTATGGATATGTGAAACTATGCATTTCTCTGGGTTCATTTAAAGTTAAGTGTTGAGTAAAAACTTAATGTGTGCATTTTTAAAATATTTAACTGTATCATATTTTCTTTACCTGTGCATCCATTGATGGACATTTGGTTGATTCACTATCTTGGTTATTATGATTATTTCTACAAAAAACATGCAATTTCATGCATGTCTTTGATATAATGACACCATTTGGCCTAGATTTATACCTAAAAGTAGAATGGTTGGATTTTCTGGTAATTCTTATTTTGGTTTTTGGAAGAGTCTCATACTGTTTTGTGGAATATCTACAGTGATCTCATTTCAAACACCAGTGTTTGAGAGTTCCTCTTTCTTTACATCCCCACCAGCATTTGGCAATTTTTGTTTTTGTTTTTTGCATTTAAAAAATAATGTTCTAACTGTGCTGAAACAATTGCTTTTGCCTTTCACTGTTGGTAAGTGACATTGAGCACGTTTTTCCATGTACTTTTTGGTGATTCATAAGTTTTCTTTTGAGAAATGTCTATTCAGGCCATTTTCCATTTGCTAGTTAAATTTTTGGTTTTTTACTGTTGAGCTTTGTGAGTTCTTTATGTATGTTGTTGTTATTGTTAGGTGCCATCGAGTCCAGTCCAACTCATAGCGACCCTATGTACAGCAGATCGAAACACTTGCGGATTCTGTGCCAGGCAAACCATCTTATTTATGTTTAAGCCCATTATTGCAGACCCTGTGTCAGCCCATCTGGTGGAGGGTTTTCCTCTTTTGCATTGACCTGCCACTCTTCCAAACATGATGTCCTTCTCTGGGGATTGATCTCTCCTGACTACATATCCAAAATACGTAAGACGCAGTCTGGCCATTCTTGCTTCCAACAATAGACGTTTCCAGCACCACAATTCAAAAGCATCAATTCTTTTTCTGTCTCTCTTGTTCAATGTCCAGCTTTCACAACCATATGATGTGACTGAAAATACCATGGCATGAGTCAGATGCACCTTCATCTTCAATGTGACATCTTTGCTTTTCAATACTCTAAAGAGATCTTTTGCCACAGCTTTTCCTAGAGCAATGCGTCCAAGAAGCTGGACTTTATGAGGAAGAATGCGGCATCAAGATTGGAGGAAGATTCATTAACAACCTGTGTTATGCAGATGACACAACTCTGCTGGCTGAAAGTGAAGAGGATTTAAAACATTTACTGATGAAGATCAAAGATCATAGCCTTCAATATGGGTTATGACTAAACATCAACAAAACAAAAATCCTTACAACTGGGTCAGCACGCAACTTCACAATAAATGGAGAAAAGATTGAGGTTGTCCAAGATTTTGCTTTGCTTGGCTCTATAATCCTTATGTATACTGGATATTAATCCTTTGTCAGATTCATAATTTGCAGCTATTGTCTTTCATACTGCTGGTTGAGTCTTCACTCTGTTGATCATTTTCTTCCCTGTGCAGAAGCTTCTTGGTTTGATATAATTCCATTTGTCTTGGTTTGATGTAATTCCGTTTGTCCTGGTTTGATGTAATTCCATTCCATTTTTCTTGTGCTCCTTCTGCTTTGGGGGGTTTTATCCAGAAATTCTTTGCATATTCAAATATCTTAAATTGTTTCCCCTATGTCATCTTCTAGTATTTTTATAGTTCAGGTTTATACACAGTAGAATATTGCTCAGCCAAAAAAAAAATTTTAAAAAGAAAGATATCCTGTCATTTGTAGCTATGTGAATGAAAACAGAAGACATCCTCTTAAGTGTGATAAGCCAACAAAGAAAGACAAATATATATCCTCACTTATCTTGGGAAAGTAAATGATTGACTTCATGGGCAAAGGGAGTAGCAGTCATGATAGAAAGACTGCGTGTGGCAGGGAGTGGTTGGATAACGTGTACCAAAATACAGTTAGAAAGAAGGACTTGATTCTACTGTTCTGTAAGACAGTAATTACAGTCTACAATGTGGTATCATATATTTCAAAATAACTAGAATGGGCCAAAAGTTCCAAATGCATAGAAATGGTAAATATTTGCAGAAGCAGAAATGCTAATTGCTATGATTTGATCAATGTACTTTGTATACATGTATCAAATCTCTGTGCTGTATTCTATAAATATGGGCAAAATTATATATAAAATAAAAATTTGGAAAGAGAAAAAAATAACATAAGTAAGATACAAATCCTAAAAAATATTCAAGAATAGATTGAGTTCCAGGATGGAATGCAGAATGTAACAAAAGGCTCTGATTTCATTTAAAATGCATGAAATAACTTTGCTGCATGAAATGAATGGAGTGCATACTATGATTAAATTGCCAACCTGAATGATCCTGAAAATAAGTAGTGTTTGTAAAACTAAACGGAAACTTGCCTATGGTACTTGACAAAACTCCCTCCCAGCCTCCTAGGGAGTATGGATTGAGGATTCTGATTCTTCAATAGATGTATTCTGTAATTTAACACTTAGGTAACTGCATGGGAAAAGGTGGAAGCCACGTTTCTCACAGTTGAAGTATGAGTTTGGATCTAAGCAGGGGGAGTCCAGAAAGATCCAGACGATAATGGAGTAGAGTTGAAATACCAATATGTCACATTTAGCTTAATGTCGATCCAGGTGTTTACATATTGGAAATATTAATAGAGGTGTGCATATATATTCATTAGTGTTCACATGTATATATTGCCTTTCTCTGAAAGCTAAGAATACCTCCAAGCAATGAAAATGCAGTTGGAACAAACCCCTGTAAGTGCCCAGAACTTGGCTTTCAATAGCATTCTCCAGTAAAAGGAACCAGGGCATCTGAAGAAACTTGAAGAAATTTCTATTCAAAGACTATGGCAAGGAATATACCAGATAAACATTTTCCTCAATCTTTCTTTCTTTCTTTCTTTCTTTCTTCCTTTCTTCCTTTCTCTTCCTTCCTTTCCCTTCCTTTTTTGCTTTCTTCAGTCTTTGAGAGATGAACCCAGGTCCTCGTACATGCCTTGCAAGTGCTTTACAACTTTGATGCACCTCAGCCCCTTTTTAAATTTTATTTTGGGTCAGGGTCTCATTAATTATGCGGACTGCCTGTACTCTTGAATTTATAATCCTGCTTCTGCCTCCCAAGTCACTGGGATTATAGGTGTGTGCTACCACACCTGGCTCTTTTACTAAATTTCTTACGGATTTCTTCACAAGCTTTGGAAGGGACTGTTGGTTGCCAACATCCCCCACACCTAAGTAATAAACCCCAAGTTTTGCATTAGACATTCAACCTAGCAGGAGATTCAACTTTCCAGTTTCTTGTGTGTTAATTATCCAATTAAGAAACAGCTAATGAAATATCATTGCAGACATTCTATGACAAATTTGGGAAGTTTCTTTAAAATGAGACTTGTTTCTTCCCTTGCTCTTCCATTTTGCTCTGTAGAGCAGACACCATCCCTGGAGCACCAACAGCTCTCTTCCTCCCCCTGGAGAGTGAAGCACATTCTATGATGGAATGGAAAGTCTGAGTCATTGATAAAGAACTCTGATATCATCCTTTCAGCCATGGAATGCACATTTCTTAGCTAAGGCAAGAACATGTTTTCTGTGAAAATTTCATGTAAAAGAATCAAGCTCTGCAGGTGGAAGTTGCTGAGAAGCTGAGGAAAGAGGGAGACAGATCAAGCATTACCCAAAGTACAATCTCTATGGGCCACTTACAGACAGAAACAGGAGCAAGCGTGGCCGCAAAACCAGCAGATATACATGACTTGAGGGGGTCCTGGGGCTTATACAGGACAGAAACAAATGGCTTTCATCCAATCTAGAAAGGACTGGGTTTATCTCGAGCTCACATCAAGCACATCCAGCATATTCTCGGTCCAGTAGTAAAGCACCACACATCACTCCAATGGTTTTGTCTGTTTATAGTGTGCTGGGAAACGGTTCAGGGAACAATCAGAGCAATGGGAACTCCAGATACTGTGGGGCATGGTGGCCACGCCTCTAATCCCAGTGACTCTGGAGGCAGAGGCAGGAGGATGTTGAGTTTGAGGCAGACTTGGTCTCAAAATAAGAAAAAAAAAAAAAAAAAAAAGGACTAGGAATGCACCCCAGTGGCAGAGAGCTTGCAAAATGTTTACAAGTTCCTAGCTTTAACCACCAAGTACTAAAAGAAAAAAAAGAGTGCTGCCTTCAAGACCAGCTGGTCCCTATAGCATGATGAATTTCTGTCCTTCCACAATTGCTGTTAGTCTGTTGTTGTTGTTGTTAGGTGCCGTCGAGTTGACTCCGACTCATAGCAACCCTCACAGGGTTTTCAATGGCTGTTTCAGGACTGCCTTGGGAGTGGATTGCCATGTCCTTCTCCCATTTTGTGGTGCTGGGAATCGAACTCAGGACCTCAGAGACTGCAGAGCAGCGCTCTACCAACTGAGTTAAATCCCAGCCCTTCTGTTAGTCTGAGGTTTGTTAATATTGGAAAGTTATCTGTGGGTGAACCTTAACCAATTCTAGTAAGCATGCTGTATTTCTGTTGATGTTAATGCTTTTTATGAAATACTAGAGGAACTCCCCTACCCCTTTCTCAGCAAAAAAAGAACATCTTCTAGAAAACAGTGTAACTTATCACCTCAATACAGAAAGTGTGGATTATGGTAACCTGAGTTTCAATTTTCAGCTGTGTGGCTCAGGCTCCTCACACACACACAAAACATAACCGCAGGCCTATATCCTATAAGTTAAAAGAATCAAATGATTGAATGCAAAGTTCTTACAACTGTGCCAAACAGTCAAAAAATGCTGGTTTTTAATTTTATTTTCATTAAAACTATGCTTAGAAAGTAGTCAGCGTTTTTGGAAATAATTCCCTAGTGTTTGAGGCAGCCCTAGAAATCCTGCCCATGGTCCCTGTAACATTATGGGCTGTGTGGCCCTACTGGATAACTTTCACAGAATATTTTAACTTGCAGTAGCCAATCCTCTGAGGAAAACACCACTCAAGAAATATTGGGTGATAAAATGAAATAAAATAGGGAGAATCTGGTTTTCATATGTCCCTCCTGGAATATTATTAGTATACTAAAATATTTAGTAGCCTGGAAGATGTCACATAAATACAACGAATGCTCACAAATGTATTAGATCACTGAAAACCTTAGTCTCTTGTTCTAAGCAAAATGTATTGTGTGTGTGTGTGTGCGTTACAGTACTGGGGAGTTGAAATCAAGTCCTCATGCATGCTAGGCAATTGTTCTACCACTGAGCTGCACCCTTAGTCCTTTTTTTAAAATTGTTTTTATTTTGACAGTGTCTCACTAAAGTAGTCAGGCTGCCTCTGGCCTCGAATCTGAGATCCTCTAGCCTCTGCCTCCCAGATCTGTGACATTACAGGCATGTGTCATAGTGCCTGGTTGTGTGTATATTTAAAATGCCATGAACTTTTGTGAAAATTTTGGTTACGTAATCTTAAATTGGTTTTCAAAATGCGGGGCAATCAGACTTTTCTCCAGGGCAATTATGTGATTCCGTACCTGTGGCTAGGACCAGTATTAAATGACTTTTTGTAGTAGTTAGGGGCTGAACTCAAGGACTCACACTTTGCAAGTGCTAGGACACTGGGCTGCACCTTCAATCTAATTTATTTTTATTTTTTTATCTTTTGAGATTAGGGCCTTTCTAAGTTACTCAGGCTGCCTCTGGCCTGGAACACACAAACCTCCTCCTTCAGCCTCCCAAGTCGCTGGGATTACAGTTGTGCACCATGCAGCTGGCTTAAATGACTTTAAGGATATAAATTATGTTGCTATTATATCCAGTGTAAGGTCCATTGACATATATATCATGCAGCAAACTCTCACAAAGCATTTGTTGAACATACCCATTCATATGGTTTTTAACAAATCACATCTTTTTCTTTATTGGAAATTTTTAATATACAACTTAATGTGTTTCATTCTGACCTGCATTTCATTGTGACATTTCCATATATGTGTTTTATTGTACATTGCAGAGATAACTTCCCCCTCACCCGCTTGTGCCTTTCTTCCCCCTCTCCCACCTACCCACCGATTCTGTACCACCCTTCGACTTGCATGTCTTTTTGTAGGAATATTTTCTGTACCCTTGCATCCCAATTATGAAAAAAGTCCAAACTTTTTTCTATGTGATCTATCTTTTTACATTGGCAGCAGCATTACATGAATTTTCTAGCCCATTTGCATTATTGCCATCCTTTGGTATTGTTGGTATTATTATAATTATTTCCTGAAGTATTAAAGTTTGGCTATTTGCTTTGAGGTCATTGACCTCTCTCTCATTCCTTGCTCCTCCTTGTCTCTCCTCCCTCTCCTGTCTTCTCCCATCATTGCTTCCTTTTGCTAGATCCCTCCCTCCTCTTTATGCTCCTTAAATGGTCCCTTCTCCGCTAAGTTTACATGAGCTTTTTATTATGTTCCAGTGTGTGTACAGGACTTTTCCTTCTTTTAAATTTGATTCAGCTCCCACATATGAGTGAGAACATGTGGTACAAATCACTTCTTTTGACATAATTTATGACCAAAGAAAGACCCCTTAGAAGACATTTTCTCTAGTCAATTGCCAAAATCCACTGTAGTATAAGAAATACTAAGGCTATAAGGGAAAACAAAATTCAAAATGTAAAACTGAAATTTATTGATTACCTTAATACATACCAAGTCTTATGATCACTTCTTCATAAACATATCTCATGCAAGTTTAAAAAATAGAGTAAAATCATTGTACTATAAGTGTACAGTTCCTAGACAGGCAATGTAGCTACAAGAACTGAGCACCTTGGGATTATGCTTACCTCATACATGTTTGCCTTGGTTCTGTATCACATTTTGGGCTACACAAAGTGCCTATTCCTGCAGCCATAGCCCTGTGGCATCCAATCCCATCAGATCTCGGAAGCTCAGCAGGGTCGGGCCTGGTTAGTACCTGGATGGGAGACCACCTGGGAACACCAGGTGCTATAGGCTTGGGAGAAGGACCTGGCAACCCATGCCCAAAAAACAATCAGCCATTGAAAACCCTATGAATAGCAGAGAAGCACTGACAGTAGTGTTTTGCCTGTTGTGGGTAGGGTGGGTCGCTATGGGTTCGGTGACTCAACGGCACCTAACAACAACAACAACAACAACGTTCCTAATATGCAATAGAAGAATTAATTGCCTCACAAACTTCATTTTGTATTCAAATATTTTCTTTTAAACTTTGATCTTCTTTACCACTTACTACTTGAGGCATTTGATTATATAATATTCTTGGTCACACTTTTAGCTCTTAGGTGCCCATCATGTGCTCTGAAGATGCTCAGCCTCTATTCCTGTAATTATTGAAACAGTGAATGCTGTGCGTTGTCATTATTAATAACATTGTGTTACAAAGCCAGGCTGAACAAATGGCAACCGTTGGAGTTGTGGAAAAAGCTCACACCCAAGCACGCACAACAAAATAAAAAAGGAGTGTTTCGAGACTGTAGGAGCTCTGGGGAGCTCTCAATCAGTTTTCATGGGAGACTTTCATAGCAAGGGTCAGGATGAGAGGGAGCGAAGCAGGGTGTCAGAGTCAAGAAGAGGAAAATGTTCAGCAGTAGAGAGGCATGCATCTTGGGGAGACAAAATCCTATGAGAAGACAAAGTCGAGAGGCAAGTTGTGGTAACAGGAAGCAGAAATATTGGCGGTGCTCCAAGAACAAAGTATAAGAAACGTAAAAGCATCCATGATACAATGAAGCCATGAATTTCCGCTGCTATTTTCACATCAGCTCTTCAGAAATGCAGTGACCAGCTTCAAGTTGACAAAGGAGAATCTAGGAAATCCTGCCACCTCAACAGTTTCTCTCACAGTATGGAGAAAATGCTGTGTGAAGCGGTTATTCACTGCCATTGACTCTTTTATATAGAAGCCTCACTTCTGAGCAGATGAAGAGAAAATATGCAGTCAGGATTAGTGGTTGTTTCTTTTCCAGCACTGGGGAGTTGATCCCAGAACCTTGGACCTTGCGCATGCTATGTAAGTGCCCTACCCCTGCGCCACACCCCAGCCCCTGTCCTCATTTTTCTTTTGAGACAGGGTCTCCATTATTTGCACAGGCTGCCTCTGGCCTCCAAGTTCATATCCTCCTGCCTTAGGTTCCTGAGTGGCTGGGATTACAGGCATGTGCCCTGATGCCTGGGAACGCATAGTACTGTAGTACTGTTAAAGAAAAATCTAGCTGAGAGGGGTGGGTATGCATGTAATCTCAGCGACTCAGGACAGAGAGGCAGGAGGATCATGAATTTGAGGCCAAAGGCAGCCTATTTACTTTAGTGAGGCCCTGACTCAATTTTAAAAATGAATAATAGGTTGGGGGTGCAGCCCAGTGGACAGAGGATTTGCAGATTATGTGTGAAGACCTGGGTTTAACTCCCAAATACCACAAAAAAAACCCTATATCTACATATCTATATATCTATATGGGGCTGGGATTTAGCTCAGTTGGTAGAGCTCTGCTCTGCAGTCTCTGAGATCCCGAGTTCAATTCCCAGCACTGCAAAAATGGGAGAAGGGCCTGGCAATCCACTCCCAAGGCAATCCTGAAACAGTCAGCCATTGAAAACCCTATGAGGGTTGCTATGAGACGGATACCAACTGGATGGCACCTAACAACAACAACAACAACAACAACATAAATCTATATATCTGTATCTATATCTATACCCCCCCCTCTCTCTCTCTCTCTCTCTATCTATCTATCTATCTAT
>VMDO01033473.1:0-17913 GCA_007922755.1 Pedetes capensis
CTTACATTCTCTGCCTATTCTTTAGCATATGATTACTAATTTTTAAAGTTTTCTTTAAATTTAGGTATATTAACCAACTCATTATTTCTCTATGAATATAGTTTGTGATGTCCAATATAATAATGGTGTTATTGCTAAGAAGCATCACATGTTTTAAATAGAGCAGTAGGCAAGTTTAGTCACAATAAAAATCCACATATTAAGTGATTTTTTACATCTTGAGAGAGGAGAATACAATAATTGAAGCTGTTTTTTATTATGATAGTATGTATTAATCAAAGGAAACATAAAGACCAAGTACATGAACATAAATTATTGAAATAATGCTGTCAGTTTAAGAATAGATCATAATTAGTATTAATGTCATTCTTGGTTCTTTTTTCATTAGTTTCTAAGATTTAATAGTTATTTCTCTGAAAAAAAGTGTCATTTCATCTTGTAAGTATAATTCATTCAGCAACTTACTCAATGTCCATAAGAAATCAATGATACAGCTATTTAATTTTATAAGATGATTCCTTGGTGGGAATTTCTTTATAACCCACCTGGGGAATAGTTGTGATGCAATATTGATAGCTTTGTCAGTGCTATAATCAGTCAATATTTTAATGACTTTGATAGGACATAGGAAACATCAATTGAAATAGAAATCATCAATTGAAATCATACTTTTGGAAAAAGTAAGAATTAATGGTACATTTAGTACTACTTTCCTCATATCCCAAAATATGAAGAGCAACAACATATATCAAAATATATATACCATGTAACAAAAACATAGGAGAAAATATTAAAAAGGCAATAAGAGTAATAAAGATATGACCAAAAGTAGAATTTTGGAAATTACCTATAGAATTTTCCTTGAAAAAGATACATATGTCATCAGTTTTACTATATCAAATATAATAATTTTATATATTTTACACACACACATATTTGTACAGTATTTTTGTGGGTGGGAATTGAACCCAAGGCCTTTAGCATGCTGTCACATCTAGGATGGTACATGATAAACATTGCCCAAATTAATATATGTTTTTCATGTATTCTCAGACTTTGTAATGCTGTGAATATGGTCAGAAAGACCCTCACTCTAAATTTACACTTTAGGGCACTAGTCCCATTATAGAGGATAATACTAATACAACAAAATTTCCCAGCTTTCCCAAATTTGAAAACTCCCTCTCTCACCAGCTCTATTCAAATCCAGTCATTGTTTCTCCCCACCTCCACCCTACACACACTCTTGCATTCCTATATTTAAGCAGATATGAAATTCCATCTTTAATCTTTTCACTTCCTCATGTCTCCATTGGTAACTTTTGAAAACAGGCTGTTGTAACTTCTTAGGCTTTCAAATGAATTTTTGCATTAGGCTTTTATTCCATGCTATACAGCATAATCTATATCCAATCCGCTTTCCACTCTTATACTAATGCAATAATATCCTTACCACTAAAAACTCTTCAGTAGCCACTTGAGTGCCTTTAATTTTGGGGAAATCTCTTTTTGTACACAATGTAGTAGGGATCAAACTCAGGGCTTCACATATGGTAGGAGAAGTACCCGACCACTGAGTTGAGTACTTAACCCCATGTGAAGGAAATCTTAATATTCCTAAAAGATGTTTTTTACAATGCGACCTCAATTACTACATTGGGAAATTTCCCCTCCTATATATACTTTTAGGTGCCAGTCTTACCAAAATGCTACTTTTCAAATCCATTGTTTGGGAGCCACACTCTTCTTCCAAGTCTTTATAGATAGTTCTTCCTCTGTCAAGTCAGTTTCTTGCCTTCTCTACTATTTACTTAGCTCAGGACTCACTCAATTCTCACTGTCTCAGACTGATCTGGCCTCTCAAAAGCTACAGAACCCTTCTTTGTTGTGCCCTTTGATGATCTCACTTTTACTCTTTTACCCGCACTTAATCCAAAGAATTATCCACTAAGTTTTGAGGGTTATTAACTACCCTGTCATTCTTTGCTGTTTGTTTGTCATTGTTTTTGGCAATATTCACAGAATCAAACTTAGATCTTTGAATTCAGTCAGACTTCAACAAATATTGACCAAATCAATCCTAAACAACTAAAGTCCCCTTAATAATAAAAGGTGTACAAATAAGGAGGGAGACCTAACATTCATCCTCAATTCTCATTTCACTGTTTGAAGCAGTTCTTAGATTTCTCACTTCAAAACTCCTCACTGCATAGGAAGGCAGGTTTAAATAAGTAGGTCTGACCTTAATGATTGGCAGGTGCAGAAATAAACACTCAGGTCAGCATAGGATAAACCAACTCCATTTCCATTTTGCCAAGTTCAGATACTAATGATGGTATTTATAGAGGAAACAGTTTCTACTCAAGAGCCTTTTAACTATTATAAAACTTTTTAAACAAAAAAAATGATTTCAAAAGGCAATATAGGTCAGCATTCTTTTTCCAAATATTCTTTAGGAGAAATATCTTGTAGATTATTGTAAAATTTTCATTTGGCTTTATTTAAGTAGCTCTATGGCTGAAAAGTCAATAGTGTTTCTTCTGTTGTACATAGTGTGGCTATGAGGTGGACCTGACGAGAGGGCACCTTGACAGCGCCTAACAACAACAATAATGGGAGAATGGTACAGAGTTAGTACATGCATAATGAGGTTTTAATTTTCTTCACAGCAAGAAATATTTCTTGAAGTTTTCGTCCACAACCCAAGTTTGGTCTTCAGAACCATGTTCCAGCTTCATTATTGGTCTTTAGTAAATTCTTCAGTCACATTTCCAAAAATAAATTTCTCTAGTAAACTCTGCATCCATCCCCACAGTCCTCATGTCCAGTGCAAAGAAAAAAAAATCTTCTAATTCCCATAAAAGTTAAACTATTGTGTATGAATAGCTCAACATCGCAATTACAACCTCAAAAATATAAATTTATATAAATTAGTTCATTTTAACCTGCTTTAGTGCCAGAGAATGAGAGGTTCTTTGTCCTAAAAACATGCAGTTTGTTTGCATGGATCTCAGTACTTAACTTTATTGCATTTCCTCTAGGACCTTGGCCAATCAATCACAATGTGTCTTGTCTATATCATTATTTCCATTGCTACTTGTCCTTTGTCTCTACTTATAACAGGCTTAGGTTGCTTCCTTTGTAATCATTCTCTTCTGGCTTTCCACCAACACTCTTCACTTGCTCGTGTGCTCTCTCTCTCTCTGCCCGGCTCCATTTATTTTGCACCATTTGTTCTCTTTCTCAGTTTTAACTTATGCCTAGAATGCAGTATTCTGTAGGTGTTACTCTATTGACCTACTGCTCTGGACTACTTTTCCAATCTCAATCTACTGTCTATGTCCGTATCATATGCCATTGCTTATCCATGCTTTCCTTCTGGACGTATTCCTTTGTTTCCTGTGACATTATTCTCTCCTTGTTCTCCTAAGTCTTCTGTTTTATCCCACCTTCTCAATCTCCACAGTGAGTTTCATCTTTATTTCTACTTACAAAATATTACATTCTTCAACATCCTGTCAATGGCTTATTGACATTTTTCTCTTTAAACAAATCACACTGGGTGATTTCAACTACTCTGATTGTGTTCCATTGTCTATCAATGATTCCCAAAGTTGGATTTTCAGAGAACTGCTCTGTGCTCAATATGTGGATACAGAAGATCCAGTCAAGCAAATACATTTTGCTCTTCAAACTTACTACTTTACTTGTAGTTAGTGGTTTGAGTCATACAAATCAGAATCATTAATTTTTGCTTCTCTTTCCTCAAATTCTTTAAGTATCCAGTTCTCAAGTGTTATTAACTTACCTCCAACACATTTCAAAATCAGTAAGCCTATGTACGCCTCACTCAAGATACTTTTGAATGTAACCAAATGGTTCTTCTCTTTGTCTATGCCTCTATTTTATCAGTTTTTTATCAACTTTACCACAATATCAAATCTCAACAATAATAAGTCTAATATTCAAAGTTTATCTGTATCAAAGAGATATTCCAAGATTAGTTTGTCTTTATTTACTTGCTTTATAACTAAGCTTATCAGTTTTTATGAGAAAATTAGTTAATCCTTCTGGGTCTTAGTTTTCTTAACTGTCTATGGAGTTAAAAAACTACCTACCAGGCAAGATGTTTTAAAAGATTAATTCATACATGTAAAGAGCTTAGAACAGAGTCTAACACGTAGGAAAATTTAGGTTTTAAATTAGATCAGGTTCCTGTTTATCACTTTTTGAAAAGTAGATGAGGAGTCTCACAGCAAATTAGTTTGAAGTATTTTAAATATATAATTTAGTCTTGTGTACTTAGGACTGAGAATAACAAGTTCACGTGCCACGCTATGAATCTTGGTTCCCAAGTAGTCCCTGGACATTTGATTCACCTCATTTGAAGTTTCCCTGACACTCTGCTGCCTTCAACTGGCTGCAGAAGCTCTGATGATTCACTGAACAGCAGCTAGTGTGAGAAGATGAGTTTAGCTTCCCCAACAGGACAACCTCCTGAGTGTTTAAGGCCTGTGGAATCCTTTCCCAGCTCCCCTGTGTAATACAGCTGGAGCTCTGCAGCTTCCTCTTCACCTGTCTGTTGTTATCTTTTCCCTTCTCCTATCTTCTTATATCAATGAATACTTTAAAATTGAGCCTTTACTTAAAATTGAGTACTTCTCCTCAAAGTCATGATTTTCTGCTCTGATGGAAATCATGCTTTCACAACTTTCTCTACAGTAATTATGTCTGATCCTGTGTCCAAGATAATTTACTATGTCAATGTACTTTATTCCTTTTACAAAAATCTTGTCTATGTACTTATTTTCTTATTTCTAGATCATTTAATCATTATGTGCCCAGTGAATGGCTTGAGCCCTTGAATTTTGACCTGTCATTTAAAATTTTTAAAGTGTTCTGTTATATGAGTATGTTTAAAATCTTCAGTTAATTTTCAGTGTTCTTATATATGATCAGTTTTTTAGAAATGCTCTATGTATACTTAAATGCAAAATATAGTATTCTTATAAGGTACAGATTATAAGGTACAGATTTATGTGCAGCAATTAATTTAGACATTTTAACTTTATATGTATGTATTAAATATTGTTGTAGTTGTTGTTAGGTGCCATCGAGTTGGTGTGCTTCTAATAATGACCCTATTTACAACAGATGAAATGCTATTGCTGTGCATCTCTGCTACACATAAGGTTTTCAATGGCTGATTGCTTTTGGGGATTGGATTACCAGGTCCCTCTCCCAAGCCTACAGCACCTGGTGAACCCACGCAATCACCCATCCAAGTATTAATCAGGCCCCGACCCTGTTTAGTTTCCCTGAGCTGACAGTATCAGACACCACAATGAATGATACAGCTGCAACCATGTATAAATCATATATATACATACATATATATATATATATATACATACATATTTATATTTATATACATATGTGTGTATGTATATACATATAATTCATTATTTTTGAGTACTTGATCTCTCAATGACTGAGTTATGTTAAATTATCCTATAATAGAAGCATATACACACATTTATACATATATCACAAACACACATATATGTAGGTATACACATTTGCCTTCACTTTGCCTATTTATGTAAGACTGGTAAAATGACCATACAAATTGAAAGAATGGCTAAGTAATCTTAGTAGTCTACATGAAAAAATCCAAGAATTCTATGACCTTCAACACTTTTGTCAAAACACAAAATATTCTCACTGTCAGTTATAATGTACAGGGAAAACAAATTAGTACAACTTAGTATAACGTCCTCTCAGCATGAGAAACTTTGAGAATCAAGTATTTTATTTCTGTATTTAAAAACTTATCAAAAGTAGGCTAGGTGTGCTGGTGCATACTTGTAATTCTAGCACTCAGGAAGTTGAGGCAGGAGGCTTGTGAGTTGAAGGCTAAAATGGGCTACATATGAGACTGTCTCACAAAATGGATAAATAAGCAAACAAATACATGCAAAAAGCAAACAAACAATTTATCAAAGTAGCTTGAACATAGCTTGTCCTCTTATTGTAGAACTAGAGAAATTCAGTGAGCACATTTTCTGTTTTGATAGATTGTAATATTCCTAAATTTAGATTTTCTTTCAACAGGTTTTTTTGCACTTTCAGTGTCATATCTTAAAGTGATGATTTTCACCAAAATGAGTTACTCTGTACATTGTTATCATTGTACCATTGCCTCCTCTGTGTGAATGCTAGCCTACACCAAGCTCTAGAAGCTGTCTACTACTGAGCTGTCTAGTCTACTGAGCAGTGGTGGTGTCAACATGCCCAAGGTCAGCTATTTCTCATGATTCAGTTTATATCTGGTGCAAGTTTCATATCACTTTTAATCTATTTGCTGTGCTTTAAATTTATTGGCCAATCTTCTCTTTCAATTATCCATTATTTTACAAAATGCCCCATGTGGACTACACAGCTACACATTTTACTGTCTGTGTATGAACTGAATAGTGAATGCACAGCAGCAAATCACTGAGAGACATACAAAGTACCCAGATTGGTGAATGATTACAGCAAGCTTCTGTTTTTAATGGCCTGTGGACTGAAGTACTAGTGACAAAATTGAACTCTATGTAAGTCCCAGTTACTATATCTTCATTACAAAAAGTTGAAAAATATTGCTATTTGGAATTCACAGGAGAAATTTGCTATACTTTCTTTAGAAAATAAGGAATTTATGCATACAATTGTATATTTAGGTGGTATGCATATTTTTTGATGATATATTACTAATGCTAATATCCAATAAATCTACATATACTAGTTATTGACTATTTTATCTCCCATGTACAAGATACTTTTTGTTATTAAATGATAGCCTTTTTACCTTTATATACTGTTTTCTTTAATTCTAGTTGGTGTATAACTAGTATGTTATTGTTGTTGTTGTTAGGTGCCATCAAGTTGGAGCTGAGTCATAGCTACCATTTACAACAGAATAAAATACTCCAGATTCTGTGCGAGGCACATGATCTTATTTATGTTTAAACCCATTGTTGTAGACACTTTGTCAATCCATCTAACTGAGAGTTTTCCTTTTTCATTGACCTGCCACTCTCTCAAACATGATATCCTCCTCCAGGGACTGGTCCCTCCTGACTACATATCCAAAATACATAATACTCAGTCTAGCTATTCTTGCTTCTAAAGAGCATTCAGGTTGCACTTCTTCTAGGACAGATTTGTTGGTTCTTTGGCCATCCATAGTATTTTCAATATTCATCTCCAGCACAATAATTCAAAAGCATCATTTCTTCTCCTGTATCCCTTGTTCAGTGTCCAGCTTTCACAACCATATGATGCAACTGAAAATACCATGGTATATATACTACTAAGTACCATTTTTTCATTTGTTTGCAAGTTTGACTAATGTTTTTCTATCTTTTGATGATGCAACTATTCTTACTTTTATTATTTTAAATTAATTATTAATATGATACTTAAAATGTTTACATTTATTAACATAATATTCTTGGCCTTTCATATCTTACAGTATTAGCTTCTTATTACTGTGCAACACATTTTCACAAATTAGCAACTTAAATAGATACCCATCTATAACCTCAATGTTCTGCAGGTCAGAGCTCTAGGTGCGGCAGAGTTGTATTCTCTGAGCGCACTCACAATGCTGAACTGAGGTACTGGCTGACCTATGTTGATTTGTGGGGATGGGTTTACCTTCTAAGCTCATTTAACTTGATAGGGAAGTGTAGCTCTTCATTGTAAAGGGCCCATTTTCAGTGTCAACTGGCTACCAATATTATTTATCATCATAGTGCCCTCCAACATCATACCCAGAAATGGAGAATCCCTTTGGGATGAATCACCCACTCCACTTTGATTATCTCTTCCGGAGGATCCTAATCCTTTAAGTCAAAACATGATTAGGTCAGGCTCAATACTCTCCCAATCATAAATTCAACTGAGTGGAAACCTTACTATCTTTATTACAAATGCAACATCCCCTCACAGAAGGACAGGATTTGGAGAAGGCATATATACCAAATGTTATGATATCTTAAGATTCATTATTGCATAATTTCTAATATACTCCTTTTCTACACTGCCATTATTATGCCATTCCTTACTTGTTTTACCTATTCCACTATATCGTCTGTGAGCTATTGCCTTGTATTTCGGAGTTTTAAGTGGTAGGTGTGTCATGCCCACCCCCGATTAAAGTGAAAATAAAGCTGAAAAATGTTGGCTCAGTCTAACTGTACTGGGTCTTTTAATTTTTGTCAGGTTTTTGTCTGTCATATGCCAAGCAACAAAAGGACTTAAATGTTTATGCCTTTAATTCTACTTGTAGAAGCATTTTCATATATAATATTACTAAATTAATAGTTGTTCTTTTCAGAGAATTTTTTTAAATTGGGGCTTTTAGTAGCCTTTTATCTGATAATATTTTTACGAAATGACATAATATATATTGGATATTGACCACTAAAATGATGCATAAGTAATTTTATAGTTTTAGGTTTTGAGTTTATCACTATTAAGCTGATGTCAGTATTAAGCTAGGTCATTTTGAATGACTCATTAAACATTATTTTTACTAAGGAATTAAGACTCCCATATCATGATAGATATTTTTTGCCTTTGACTCTAATTCTACAATTAACTGCTCTCAGTCTTAAAAATACTGACATAATAGAGGAACATTGCAAACTAAATAAATGGAAAGGCACATTTTAATGGCCCTTCTCTCTAGCTGCGCCTATCTCCTTGATACAAAATTAGCCTTAGCCTGCTGTGCCAGACTTAGATCTTTCTTCAGGTGCAGTGGTGGTTCAGTGGCCTGCTGTGATTTCCCCCAAGTCAATAGTTGTCAGCCAGTCTGTTGACTATCATTTGAGATACTTAATCTTGATCTTCACCTTAGTAGAAGTCAATATCCACTTAAGAAAATCACAGTGTTTTCTTTCATTGTAAAATAGGAATTGCCTAGACCTGGCTCGACCAAATCAACTAATCTATTTCCTGTGGTGAAACCCATCCTGACATGTTATGATTGGATGAAAGAATGCCATAGATTGCCTGTAAAATGTCAAGATGCTATGATTTACCTCTCCAATTTAGGTGAGGAAATTCCTAGAATGAAATTTATAAACTTATGTTTACTGGCTTTACTACTCTCTATGACTTGTGTAAAACATTTATTCATTTTCTAGGATTTCATTTTTTAAATTATACATACATATATATATATATATATATATATATATATATATATATATATTTCAGGTATATGGATAATGGCCTATAGTCATATCACCCTGGTATTCAATCTCATCACATCTCAGAAGCTAAGCAGAGTTGGGTCAGGTTACTCCTTGGAAGGAAGACTGACTGGGAATACCAGATTCTCTAAGCTTGGGAGAAGGACTTGGCAGCCCACTTCCAAAACAATAAGCTATTCAAAACCCTATGGATAGTAGAGAAGCACTGACAATAGTGCCAGGGAATGCACAGTGGCCTGTAGAGCATTCTGTTGTACATAGGGTTACTATTAGTCGGACCAACTTGAAGGCACCTAGCAACAGCAGCAGCATATTTAAGACTAAACTTTGTGAGTAATCTTTTCCCCATCTATAGATTGGTGGTAATAATTATATTGCTATTCTAAAAATATTAAACATACTATTTTGAAATAATTTTGATGTAGAACTATATGGCAGGGATATCATAAAAACAACTTTTTATGCTACACAAATTTCTTATTCACTTAGTGTGTAACAGATAGTGTGGAGACATGTAATATCCATTATATGTCATTCTACTTAGATTAAAAACCAAGATGTCATATATGAGCATATTTTATGACACTTCATCATTTCATTAATCCTTCATTTTGAACCAGTACATATTAGATGATTTTTTACTTACATTATTTCATTTTAGACCTCATTCTTATGTTCCATCCAGAATTGCTTTTAATTCCTCTTAATGCTATAATACTATTCAGCTTTTACTCTGGACTCAGGATTCCTCCACCCTATACCTTCAGTTGTATGCTTCAAGTACGAGCATTATTTCAAAAACTGAAATAGGGATTTTTCATAGAATAATGATGGTTGTAGGATGTGTAACTCCCATATACACTCAAGCAAGTATGTAAAGTGTTCATAACTTACATCTATTGCTAGTAGAAGAAATTCTATACCAGCACTGCATGTTTCAGAGACCATGCCAGAGCAGATTTATGTGGAACCTATCCCCCCAAATAGAACTGGTTGTGCATGATGAGAATTAGAATTTATATTATCTACACAAAAAGAATTCCACATGATGAGAGAAGATATTTGGAACAAGTCTAATATGCAAAGGTTCAGATATTGGCAATTGGAAAATTGAAAAGAGGTAAAAGGAGTGTGAAATTTGGGAAAGTGATGGTTTCTGGGAAATTGGGTATACTTAAATAAAGAAGACATCATTTAAAACTTGATGACAAAGGGAAATCAGAACTATAAGAAAAAAATAAGATCAAAAAAGACAGAAGACATACAAATTCAACTCCTCAAAATTGCACAGTGGATTAAAGTACCTGTACTTTATTTTACCCAAAGAAGAGATGACCATTATTGTTGCTGTTATCCCAGGAATTTAATCTGTAGCTTTATGCATGCTAAGAACATGCTCTATAATAACAAGCCAAGACCATTATTGAACTAAGAAAAATCATTATCAATTCTACTAATTTGGTTTCACAAGTGATAAGTCACTATATATATATCATATATGACACATATGTATATGTGTATATATATTGTATGTATATATGTATATATGTATATGTGCATATTATATTACATATAATATATATATATATATATATATATATATATATATATATATATATACATATATTCCAAGAAAACCATGAGTATCCATCCCAGAGAGTGAGCAGTAAGCACAAATGTGTTAGTTATCTTTCTGTTCCTGTGACAAAATATCCTAGCGGAAAAACTTAAAGAAGGAAAGATTAACTGTGGTTCACAATTCCAGAAGTTTCAGTTTATAATCACTTGGCTCTGCTTTGGTCTGTGGTCACTTGTCTCTAATTAGGCAGAATAGCATGGTGGAAGTACTAGCAGAGGAAACCTGCCAATCTCAACGGTGGCCAGGAAGTTGAAAGTGGTGAGCAGAGTCCTGAGATCCATTTTACTATTCAAGGGCAAGCCTCCAGTGATCTACTTCCTCCATGTAGACTCCACCTCCTAAAGATTCCACCATGCCTGATGGTACTACCAGGTGGAGACCAAGATTTCAACCCATGAATGAGATTTGAGTGAACATTCCAGATCCAACTTATAACAGTAACATATGATTATTTTAACATCATTTTGACTCAAGAGCTTATCCACAATATAATAATATTTATATACTTTACACTACAGTATTTTAAATAGCATATATGTATGCATATATAGCATATATATGAATATAGCATGTGTATTTAAATAGCATATATATGTATGTGTGTGTATATATATGTGTATATATATATATATATATATATATATATATATATATATAACAATAATGTATGGAAAGGTGAGGCAGATATAGAAATCATCCTTATTTTTCACATAATGAAAATCAAAATCTTATATATGTAATTATCATTGGTTTGAAAGCCAATAGGTGGTCAAGTCAGGGTTAAAGTCACTGATCAAATGTTCAAAACACAAAGGTAAAAATAAAATTACATTAGATGGTATGGGTACATCTTTTTGTTATGTAGAATATATAAGGTGAATGGGGTATAAGTCCTCGTATACAGTAGACTGGAAAATGAAGACTGGAGACAGAAAATTTTAATACAACCAAGGGCCTCAAGTGAACTAAAGAGACAAATGTTAGAATAACCACAGAAATAACATTTGAAGATTTTATTAACTCAGAAAATGAGCTTTGAGAAAAGAAACAACGTAAAGACTTATTATACAGAAAACTTTATGTCCCAGATCTGATATGCTAAATTTCATTTTCTTAGGGGCTAAGTTGGGAGAAGAACATGGCAATCCACTCCGGAAGCAATCCTGAAATAATCATCCATTAAAAATCCTATCAGAGTCTCCATGAATTGGACATGCCCTGATGGTACTTAACAACAATAATGGGCTAGGTATTATTTGTTTTTGATAAAGGCAATGGGAATTTGATTATTATACATGGTTTTACAATTTAAAGTAAAATATAGGAGTTGGAATTCTAGAACCAATATGCCCAATTCAAATATCAACACCACAATTTATGTCTTGACAAAATCTATCAGTGCATGTTTATACATGTAACTGAATCATAAAATATGTTTTTAGAATGTGTTGTTGTTGTTAGGGGCCATCAAGTTGTGTCTGACTCATAGAAACCTCATGTACAATAGAATAAGCACTACTCCACACTGTGCCAGGCCCATCACTATTGTCAATTCTTCTCAGCTATTCATAAGGTTTTCAATGGCTGATTGTTTGAGGGGAGTGGGCTGCCTGGTCCTTCTCCCAAGACTATAGCACCTGGAATTCCCAGGCAGTCTCCCATCCAAGTACTAATTAGGCCCAATTCTGCTTAACTTCTGAGATTTGACAGGATCTGATGCCAGTGTGGTACAGCTGCGGCTTCTATTGTAGAATAGCATCCAATATATATACTGTGCTACTATAATAGAGTCCTACAAATAAAAAAGCGGGACTTTAGAAAGGAAGGATTACTAAGCAAATAATTTGGAAAATGTAGAACAAAAATATTTAAGAATTAATAAGCAGGCTGGGCATCGTGGTGCACGCCTGTAATCCCAGGGGCTTGGGAGGCGGGGCAGGAGGATCACAAGTTCGAGACCAGAGGCAGTCTGTGTAACTTAGTGAGACCCTGTCTCAAAAATATGAAAAATAAGATGGGCTGGGCATGTAGCTCAGTGTTCCAGCACTTGCAGAGAAAGCAAGCGTGAGGCCCTGGATTCAACCCCCAATACCACCAAAAAAAAAAAAAAAAAGAATAAGCAATAAAAATTAAATTTGTATTGCTTTTGTAGTATTGTAAAAAGGAAAAAAAATGAAAATATAAGCGTCAAATTATTTGAAATGATCTTATTAGAGAAAACTTTATTTTCAATTTTGAGAGAAAGAAATATTCAAAGAAGATGAGCCATATCCAGTTTAGGTGTTTCCTCACAGTTGGAGAAGGGTGCCTAGGACTAAATTGATGGAAGATATTTGGAGATAAGGGAGTATGAAAAAGAGTGAGTTATGTCATCATTGAAGTACTAGAAATTGAAAGAGTGTGAGAGAGCTCCATTAATGAAATGAGTAACCATGTATTTAGTGTGCCTGGCCCTTTAACACTCCTCTCACCTTGGAGGTAAGGAAGGCAGAGTAAGGAGACAATCTTGTGCGAAAGAGTAGTCATGGAGTATGTCAGGGCCAAATGGTCTTCAGAGGAGAATGTAAAGCAAAACAAGAAGAGGACGATGCTCCCCAATAGACGACTGGTGCTTTTCTTTCAGTTAAACATAGTCACTGCATTTAAAAACAATGTCTTAGATTATTTGAAACCTCTACTTTCCTGCATCTGCAAGTCTCAAATCATAAATCTACTTTCCCTTGCAAAAATTAACTTCTTTAAGTTAAAAAAATGCCAAAGTGAGAATGAAAACCCAATTTTACTTTTTTATGTGAACCATGAGGATTTTGATTTGAGCATCAGTAATAATTGCTAAAACAATTTGGAACTTGTATGACTTTTAGATTGTGTTTGACATGGCCTATTTCTTTTAGGTAGTCATCTGTGCAAAGTGAGTCCAAGTCTCTAGGTACCTCTGGGCATCACATTCAACTACTACTTTCTACATAATTCATAAAGAAAATCTAAATCAAAAAACAAAACAACTTAAAATACCAAAGAGATAATAGGCACATTCCTGGGAAATATAATGTTTTTGTAAGAAGTCAAACATATCACAGTAAGTTTACAATGTGGAATCTCAGAGATTGTTTAGAGGTCCTACAAAATGTACTTATCTCTTTCAACAACCTGACCTGAAAAAGAGCTTTTCACTCTTGTATTGCCTCCAGGATGAGGATACACATCTACCCAGACAAAACAACTCCAAAAATCAATGGGATTACAATTTGTAGCCAAATTACCCACGGATAACAAGATAACAAGTATAAGCTGCTCAGAGATTTTCAGGTTTATGTGACAGGAGATGTAAGACTTCAACTAAAGTTATGCATTACCTGGAAGATTATTAGGTTGTCCTACAAAATATTATGCCTGCAGCCATAGCCCTGTGGCATCTGATCCCGTCAGATCTCAGATGCTAAGCAGGGTCGGGCCTGGTTAGTACCTGGATGGGAGACTGCCTGGGAACACCAGAAGCTGTAGGTTTGGGAGAAGGACCTGGCAACCCCCTCCCAAAAATCAACCTGCCATTGAAAACCCTATGAACAGCAGAGAAGCACTGACAATAGTGTTTCCCCTGTTGTACAGAGGGTCGCTATGAGTCGGATACCGACTCGACGGCGTCTAACAACAACAACAAAATATTACTGCAACATTTGGTAAGAGTTTATTTTATGGGACCAACCTGACAAATGTAAACACAACCAGGCTTAATGTCTCCCACCCAACACTTTGCAATCAATTTGGAAATCTACTTTATGTGAAGAAGAACAAAGACTATTCATATAGAAGGAATGCTATTATATTTGATATCCAGCATTGGATATAAATAGATAGAATTGAGTCCTATAAAAAGAGAAGTCCTAAAGTTGTTAGGTGATACTCAATCAGGTCCAACTCATAGCAACCCTTTGTACAACAGAATGAAATATTTACCAAATCTGTGCCAAAGATATGATCTTATTTATGTTTAAGCCAATTGTTTCAGAAACTGTGTCAACCCATCTGGTTGAGGGTTTTCTTTTTTCTCATTGACCTGCCACTCTCTCAGCATGATGTCCTCCTCAAGGGATTTGTCTTTCCTAACTATATGTTCAAAATACTTAAGCTGCAGTCTAGCCATCAGTGCTTCAAAGGAGCACTTTGGTTGCACTTCTTCTAGGACACATCTGTTGGTTCTTTTGGAAGTCCATGGTATATTCAATATTCATCTACAGCACAATAATTGAAAACGTCAATTCTACTTCTGTCTCCCGTGTTCAATATCCAGATGTCACAACTATATGATGCAAATAAAAATATCATATGAGTCAGGTACACCTTTGTTTTCAATGTGATATCTTTTCAGTACTTTAAAGAGATCTTCTGCCACAGCTTTTCCCAATGCAATGTGTCTTTTGATTTCTTGACTGCTGCTTCCATGGTATTATTTGTAGAACCAACAAAAGCAAAATCTTGGACAACCTCAATCTTGTCTCCATTTATCCTGAAGTTGCATACTAACCCAGTTATGAGGATTTTTGTTTTGTTGATGTGGAGTCACAATTCATATTGAAGGCTATGTTCTTTGATCTTCATCAGTAAGTATTTCAAATCCTTTTGGCTTTGGGCAAGGAGAGTTTTGTCATTTGCATAATGGCGGGGTGATAATGAGTCTTCCTCCAGTCCTGATGTTGCATTCTTCTTAAAGTCCAGCTTCTTGATTATTTTCTCAGCATAGAAATTGAAAAGGTAGGTGAAATGATACAGCCCTGACACACACCTTTCTTGACTTTAAACCAAGGACTATTTCCTTGTTCTGTTCAAACTACTGCCTTTGGGTCCATGTCCAGATTCCTCTGGAGTACAACTAGGCGCTCTGGAATTCCCACTACTTCCTATGTTATCCATAATTGTTATGATCCACAAAAATGCCTTTGCATTGTTGTTGTTGTTAGATGCCCTCAAGTTGTGTCCGACTCATAGCGACCCTTATAGCGTTTTCAAGGGCTGATTGTTTCGGGATTGCCTTGGGAATGGATTGCCACATTCTTCTCCCATTTTCGGGGTGCTGGGAATCGAACTCGGGACCCCAGAGACTGCAGAGCGGTGCTCTACCAACTGAGCTAAATCCCGGCTCTGCCTTTGCATAGTCAATAAAATATAGATAGATACCTTTCTGGTATTCTCTGCTTTCAGCTAATATCCATCTTACATCAGCAATCATGTCTTTGGTTCAGTACCCTCTTTTGATTCCAACTTGAATTTCTAGCAGTTCCATGTCTATATACTCCTGTAGTTGCTTTTGAATGAACTTTAGTAAAATTTTGCTTACATGTGATACTAATGTTATCATTCAATAGTTTCTACATTCAGTTGTATCACTTTACTTGGTAATAGGCACAAATATGGATCTCTTCCAGTCAGTTGGCCAGGCAGCTGTTTTCCATAGCTCTTGGAATAAACACATTAGCACCTGCAGTGCTGCATGTGTTTATTAAAACATCTCTATTGGTATTCCATCAATTACTGGTGCACTGTGTTTTGCCACTTCCTTCAAAGCAGGTGCCACTTAGTCCTTCAATGCCATTGGCTGCTCATCAGATGCAACCTCTTGAAATTGTTAGCTATCTCTTCCACCAATTATTTTTTTGTATAATGACTCTGTGTATTCTTTTCATCTTTTGATATTTCCTGCACCATTTAATATTTTTCCTATAGAATCTTTCACTATTGCCACTCAAGACTTGAATTTTTTCTTCAGTGCCTTAAACTTGAGAAAAAGTGTGCTCATCCCTTTTTGGTTTTCTGTCTCCTGCTCTTTGTACATGTCATTATAATATTTCATTTTGTCTTCTTGCGTTGCCCTTTGTAGTTTCTGTTTAGTTCCTGAAATCCTTAACTTCATCATGTCTTCCTTTTCCTTTAGCTGCGTGATGTTCAAGGACAAGTTTCAGAGTCTCTTTTGACATAAAATTTGGTCTTCTCCCTTTATCCTGCCTTTTAAATAATCTTCTAAATAAATGATTTTCTCATAAATGATGTCTTTGATATCATGCCACAACTCCTCTAATCTTTTCACATTCATTATTAATGCATTAAACCTGTTGTTGAGGTAGGCTCTGAACGCATGTGGGAAATACTTAAGGTCATATGTTGGCTCTTATAAGAGCCACTTGTTCTAATTTCCTTCAGTTTCAGGTTGAACCAGTACATGAGCAGTTGATGGTGTGATACACTATGAGCACCTGGTCTCATTCTGACATTTGATATGTAGTTGATTTGGTTCCTGTATATTCCATTTGGTGAAGTGCACTTGAATTGTTACCATTTCTGTTGGTGAAAAAATGTATTTGCAATGAAATGGTCATTAGTCTGACAAAAATCAGTCATGCAATCTCCAGCAACTTTTCTATCAACAGGGCCATATTCTCTGGCTACTGAGCCCTCTTCTTTACTTCTACCTTTTGCATTCCAGTCACCAGTAATTACCAGTACATCTTTATTGCATGTTCGGTCTATTTCAGATTATAGAAGCTGGTAGAAATCTTCCCTATCTTCATTTGTGGCCTTAGTGGTGGGTGCATAAATTTGAATAGTCATATTAACTGACATTTCTTGTAGACCTATCGATATTTTTCTATCATTGACAGCACTGTACTTCAAGATAGATCATGAGATCTCTTTTTTGATGATGAATGAAACTCCATTTCTCTTTAATGTGTTATCCCCAACATAGTAGATGATATGATTGACTCAAAATGGCCCATGCTGGTCAAATTTAGCTCACAGATCCCTAGAACGTCAATATTTATGTGCTCCATTTCTCATTTAACAATTTCTAATTTTCCTAGTGTCATATTACATACATTCCACATTCCAGTTATTAATGGAGGTATATAGTAGTTTCTCCTCATTTTGAGTCATGCCATATGTGCAAATGGAGGTTCCTGGGGCTTTCCTCCTTTTCTGTCATTAAGGTAGACTCAACAATGAGAAGGCAAC
>VMDO01033474.1:0-17925 GCA_007922755.1 Pedetes capensis
AAAGTGCCATGGAAAAGAATTGGCCTCTTGAAGAAAAAGCAAAACCAATGAACTTTCAGCTAAACAAAGAAAAGGAGAAAAGACTCAAATAAATAAAATTTGAGGTAAGAATAGAGATATTACAACTGATACCACAGAAATACAAAGGCATACTAAAATTTATTGTTAAAAACATATACTATAAAGTTATAAAACATTGAATGCATGGTTATATTTTTGCATATATTACCTACCAAAATTGAAAGTAAAAATTCTGAAAAGATTATTAGGAATGGAAGACATAAGCAATTAATCAGACCCATCATATTCACCAAAATGGAGAAGGTAATAAAGAGTCTCTCAACAAAGAAATGTCCAAGTCCCAAGTGATTCAGAGCAGAATTCTGTCAAACATTCAAAGAAGAATTAATACCTATATTCCTCAAAACATTTCAAAATGTAGAAAAGGAGGGGACACTCCCAAATTCATTCTACAAAATGACAATCACCTTGATGCCAAAACTGGGAAAGGACATGTCAAAGAAAGAGAACTATAGACTAATTTCCCTGATGAATATTGATGCAAAAATTCTTAACAAAATCCTGGTAAACTGAATTCAGCAGCATATACTGAAAGTCATACAACACGATCATGTAAGCTTCAATCCACAGATGCAAAACTGGTTCAACATACAAAAATAAATGAATGTAATTCAACATATTAAGAGACTTGTGACAGAAATCATCTGATCATTTCAATTGAATCTGAGAAAGGTTTTGACAAACTGAAACATCCTTTCATGATGAAAACTCTGGAGAAGATGGGCATAATAGGGAACTATCTCAACATCATGTAGGGCATTTATAATAGACCTACAGCCAATATTATATTAAGTGGGGAAAATTTGAAACCATTGCCTCTAAGATCAGGAACAAGACAAGAATGTCTACTCTCTCCTCCCTTATTCAGTGTTGTGATCAAAGTCCTAGCCAGAGCAATCAAACAAGACAATGAAATCAAAGGCATGCAGATAGGCAAGGAAGAGGTAAAATCATCCTTATTCAGAAATGACATGATCTTTTAACGAAAGGATCCCCAAAATACTTCTAGAAAACTCTTTGACCTAATTAATTCCATCAGCAAAGTAACAGGATACAAAATTAACACTCAAAACTCAGGAGCCCTTCTTCACACCAATTGTGAATCAGAACAGAAGGAAATTAGGACAACAATCCCTTTCTCAATGGCCCACCAGAAACTTAATACTTATGAATCAATAAAACAAAAGAACCTGAAGACTTCCAAAAGGAAAAATTCAAAACTTTAAAGAAATTACACAGGATACCAGAATATGGAAGGGCTTCCGCTGCTCATACATTGGAAGAATCAATATTATAAAAATGGCTATATAACCAAGGATATGGAACCATCCAATGTGCTCATGCCTGCAGCTGTAGCCCTGTGGCATCCAATCCCATCAGATCTCAAAAGCTAGGTAGGGTCGGGCCTGGTTAGTACCTGGATGGGAGACCACCTGGGAACACCAGAAGCTGTAGGCTTGGGAGAAGGACCTGGCAACCCCCTCCCAAAAATCAATCTGCCATTGAAAACCCTATGAACAGCAGAGAAGCACTAACAATAGTGTTTCCCCTGTTGTACAGAGGGTCTCTATGAGTCTGATAAGGACTCAACGGCACCTAACAACAACAACAACAATGTGCTCATAAACAGAAAAATGGACAAAAATTATGGTACATATACATAAAGTAATACTACTCAGCAATTTAAAAAATGAAATAGTGTCATTTGCAGCAAAATGGATGGAATTGGAGAGCATCATCTTAAGCAAATGAACACAAACCCCCAAACAGAAATACCATATGTCTTCATTCATATGTGGGTGCTGAATCATGTGTAGAGGAAGGAAAACATCCTATACGTAAGTTGATATACAAAAATGCTAAATAAACTTAGTGTAGAAGGGACAATATAAGGAGTCAAAAGAAGGAGGGAGGGATCTAGCAGAGGGAAGTAAAGATTAGAGAAGATTGGATGGGGTGGAGGATCAATGAAAAGGGATGAAGGGGGAGAGGTCAATCTCAATGTAACCAGCACAACTTCATGAGTATGTTGGGAAAATAGTAGAAGTCAACATAAATATCAGTTTAATTCACACTTTCCATAAGGCTCAATAAACTTTGTGGGTTGATGAAAGTGTTGATAGAAGTGATGCATAAAGGATGCATAAAGGAAAAGGCAATGCTGCAGTACTCTGTGCCCCATCATTATTTACTAATGAAAGGAAAAATGGCTATACTACCAAAATCAATTTGCAGAGATAATGTAACTCTCATTAAAATGCCAATGAAAGATTTTGCAGAAATAGAAAAAATAATCCAAAAACTCATAAGGAAGCACAGAGGACCACATAAGGCCAAGGCAATATTTTCTTTTTTAATTTTGATACTTCTATTTTGGTTTCATTCCATCTGTATTCCAGATATTGCTAAATTTATCATTAATTTGTATACAGATAAGTTTTATTAATCTACATACTTGTTAATCTTCAGAGTTCAATAAAATCTTCTAATCTTTATTTCTAATGCATGACATTTTAAAGTAATACATAATCACTGCTATCTATTTAGATGTAGTAACTATATTTCATTTCCATTTTCAAATTGCTTTCCAGGTTTTTTTTTTTGGAAATTTAAAATGTACAACTTAATATGTTTCATTCTGATATGTATTTCATTGTGATATTTCCATATATGCATTTCATTGTACATTGCCCACATAACTTCTCCCTAACCCTCTTGTGTCCCTCCTCCCCTATCACCCACCCCCGTACTAATGGCCTATCTTCTATTTGCATGTCTTTTTGTGGGAATACTTTTCTATATACCTTTGCATCCCAATTATGATTGAAGTCCAAACGTTTTCCTGCAGTAATCTATCTTTTAACATTGTCAGCAGTATTACATGAATAATCTAGCCCATTTGTATTATTACTATTCCTTTGGTATTGTTGATATTGTTATAATTATTTCCCAAACTATTAAAGTAGGGCTGTTTACTTTGAGGCCAACCTCTCTCATTCCTCCTTGTCCCTCTTCTCCCTCTGGTCTTGTCCCATCATCACTGCCTTTTGCTAGATTATCCCCTCCTTCTTTCCACTCCTTGAATTGTCCATTCTCTGATAAGTTTAATAAGCTTTTTATTATGTTCCAATTTCTGCTAGGATTTCTTCCTTTTTTTAAATTTGATTCAACTCCCACATATGAATGAGAACATGTGGCATTTATCTTTTTGTGCTTGTGTTTGTTCACCTAAGATAATTGTCTCCAAGTCCATCCATTTTGCTACAAATGACACTATTTCATTTTTTGATTGATGAGTAGTATTCCATTGTGTATACATACAATAATTTTTTTCCATTCTTCTACTGACTGGCACATTGGTTGATTTCATATCCTTGCTATTGTGAAAAGTGCTACAGTGAACATGGAGATGTAGGTGTCTCTGTGGTATGATGACTCATCTTCCTTTGGTTATATTCCCAAAAGGGGTATAGCTGGGTCATATGGTAGATCTATTTTTAGGCTTTTTTTCTGTTTTTTTTTTTTGTTTGTTTTTTGTGTGGTACAGGGGGTTGAACCCAGGACCTTGCGCTTGCATGCTCTGCAAGTGCGGGACCACTGAGCTGCACCCCCAGCCCATTTTTTTTTTTTTTTTACTTTTTTGAGACAGGGTCTCGAACTTGCGATCCTCCTGCTTCCACTTCCCAAGCTGCTGGGATTACAGGCATGCACCACCACATCAGGCTTATTTTTAGTTCTCTAAGTTACCTCCATACTGATTTCCAAAGTGGTTGTACCAATTTGCAGCTCTGCCAGCAGTGTAAGAGTGTTCCCTTTCTCCACAGCTTCACCAGTATTTGTTGATATTGGTTTTGTAGAATTTGGTCATTCTTACTGGAGTAAGGTGGAATCTAAGCATTATTTTGATATGCATTTCCCTAATGGCTAGGGATATTGAGCATTTTTTCATGTGTTTCATGGCTTTATTCACCTCTTCATTTGAGAACTTTTTCTTCAGTTCCTTTGCCCATTTGTATATTGGGTTATTTGTTTACTTGGCTTTTCATTTCTTGAGTTCTTTCTAAATTCTGGAAATTAGTCCTCTGTCTGATGATAGGATGTAAAGACTTTTTCCCATTGAGTGGGGATTTCCTTGACTCTGTTGATTGTTTCCTTTGCTATACAGAAGCTTTTTAATTTCATGTAATCCCATTTATCTCTTCTTGTTATGATTTCTTGAGCAATTGGAGTCTACTAAGGAAGTGCTTTCTTATCCCTATATGTTGGAGTGTATTGCTTATCTTTTCTTCTATTAATTTTAAGGTTTCTCATTTTATGTTGAGGTTTTTTATCCATTTTGAGTTAACTCTCATGCATATTGAGAGAGGCAGGTCAGTTTTCATTTCTCTGCTAGTGGATATCCATGTTTCCCAGCAGCACTTATTAAAAAGGCTATCCTTTTCCCAATGTACTGGCTTTGCTTTGTCAAAAATCAGGTGGCTATAAATGCATTGATGTATCTTTGGATCTTCTCTTCTGTTCCACTGGTTTTCAGGTCTATTTTTGTGCCAGTACCAGGCTATTTTTGCTGATACAGCCCTATAGTATACACTAAAGTTAGTGATTGTGATTCCACCTACACTAGTTTTGCAGCTTCAGCATATTTTGGCTATATGTGATCTTTTGTGTTTCCATGTGAATTTTTGGATCATTTTTTCTATTTCTGTAAAGTGTGTCCTTGGGATTTTAATAGGCATTCAATTAAAGCTATAGATTGATTTTGGTAGGATAGCCATTTTTACTATATTGATTCTCCCAATCCAGGAGCAGGGAAGGTCCTTCCACTTTTTACTATCCTCTGTGATTTTTCTTTGATGTTTTGAAATTTTCCTTGTGGAGGTATGAAGGGTCTTTGGTTAGATTGATTCCAATGGTATTTAATTTTCTCGTGGGCTATCATGAAATGTATTATACCTGTAAATTCTTTCTCTTCCTGCTTACTGTTGGTGTAAAGGAAGGCTACTGAATTTTGAGTGTTAATTTTATATCCTGCCACCTTGCTAAAGGAGTTAATTAGTTCTACAATTTTCTAGATGCGGTTTTGTGATATTTTAGGTAAATATCATGTCATCCACATGTAAGGATAGTTTGAACTTTTCCTTGCCAATATATATCCCTTTGATATATTTCTCCAGTCTCATTGCCCTGGGGAGGTCTTCAATTACAATGTTAAATAGAATAAGAGACAGTGGGCATCCTTGTCTTGTTCCGGATATTAGAGGAAATGGTTTCAATTTTTCTCTATTTAATATTATTTTGGCCATAGGTCTGTCATAAATGGCTTTTATGATGTTAAGGTGTTTGCCTATTATGCCCATCTTCCCCAGGGTTTTTATTATGAAAAGGTGTTGCACTTTGTCAAACGCCTTTTCATCATCAATTGAGATGATCATGTGGATTTTGTTTGCAAGTCTTGATATGTTGAATTACATTAATTTATTTTCATATGTTGAACAAGCCTTGCATCTGTGGAGTTAATCCCACTTGGTCATGGTGAACAATCTTTTGAATATGCTGCTGAATTCAGTTTGCCAGGATGTTTAAAGGATTTTTGCATCAATGTTCATAAGGTAAATGGGTCTATAATTCTCTATCTTAGGTGTATCCTTTCCTGGTTTAGGTATCAGGGTGATGGTAGCTTCATAGAATGAGTTTGGACTGTTCCCTCCTTTTCTTGTTTTTGAAATACTTTGAGGAAGACAGGAATCATATCTTCTTTGAAGGCTTGATAAAATTCTGCTGTGAACCCATCAGGTCCTGGGCTCTTTTTCTTTGGGAGACTTTTTATCACATTTTCTATTTCAGCATATGTAATGGACTTGTTTGCATCACTTATGTCTTCTGGTGTTACTTTTGGTAAATCATATGTGTTAATCAATTTTTTCATTTATTCTCTGTTCTCATATTTTTGGGAATACTATTTCTCAAAATATTCCCTGATGATTTTCTGTATTTCATTGTAGTGGGTGGTTTGATCCCTTTGACATTTCTAATTTTTACTAAATTGGCTTTTTCCTATTTCCTTTTGATGAGGTTAGCCTGGGAAGTGTCTATTTTATTAATCTTTGAAAAGAACAAGCTCTTAGACTCATTAATTCTTTGAATTGTCTTTTTAGATTCTAATTGAGATACTTCTGCCTTTATCTTGGGGATTTCTTTCTAGGTGCTCCTTTTAAGGTTGATTTATTGTTGATTTTCTAGCATGTTGAGGTGTGTCATTAGGTCATTTGTTTGGCTCTTCTCTACCTTATTTATGAAAGCACTTAATGCTATAAACTTCCCTCTTAAAACTGCATTTGCTGTATCCTACATGTTTTGGTCGGATGTGTTTTTATCATCATTTTATCACAGGAATATTTGGATTTCTTCAACAACCCATTGGTCATTCATCAGTGTATTAGTTAGTTTCCATGACTTTGTAAAATTTCTGGAATTATTCTTGCTTTTGAGTTCCAATTTTATTCTGTAGTGATCTGCTAAGGTACAGGGGATAATTTCTACTTTTCTATACTTATTGAGGGAATTCTGAAAGTGGGACATTGAAGTCTCCCATCATTATTGTGTATAGTTCAATAATGTTCATTATGTCTCACAATGTTTGTCTCATAAAGCTAGGTTCCACAGTATTTGGACAGTATATATTTATTAACCTTATTTTTTCCTGATTGATTGTTCCTTTTAGTAATATGCAGTGTCCTTCTTTATCTCTACTCTTTAGTTTTGGATTTAAAGTGAAACTATCTGTTATTAGAATTTCAGCACCTACTTTTCTTCCCCCTGCTTGATATACTGCTTTCCAGCCCTTATTTCTCAATTTATTGCAGTATTTGTGGGTTAGATGAGTTTCTTGAATGACACATATTTAGGGTTTCTGTTTTTTCATCCAATTAGCCAGTCTCTGTCTCTTAATTGGTGAGTTAAGATGATTTACATCAATGGTAACTATTGAGAAGTGTCTATTGTTATGCATCCAGTCATTACATGTTGCTTGTTTTTGATTCATGGATGCTTTATTGCTTTCTTGGTTTCCACTCATGTTAACTGTTCAATTCTTTTATCTTCTATGTAAGGTTGTCTTATCTCACCTGAATGTGATAACTGATTAAAGATCCTCTATAAAGCTTGTTTGGTAGCTGCAAATTGTTTGAATGTGTCAATATCATGGAATGTCTTATACTCCTCTTTTTTTTTTTTTTTTTTTTTTTTTTTTTTTTTTTTTTTTTTTTTTTTTTTTTTTTTTTTTTTTGCAGTACTGTGGTTTGAACCCAAGGCCACGTGCTTCCATGCTATGCAAGTGCTGGACAACTGAGCTGCACCCTCAGCCCATTTTTTTACTTTTTAAGACAGGGTCTTGCTAAGTAACACAGACTGCCTCTGGTCTCAAACTTGCAATCCTCCTCCCTCTGCCTCCTGAGCTGCTGAGATTACAGGGAAGTTGTTCTTTTTTAGACATGAATTATGCTTCCAGGCCTTTCTAGCTTTTAGTGTGGATGTAGAGAAGGCTGCAGTTATTTTAATGGGTTTTCCTTTAAATATTAGTTGGAGTTTTTCCCTGGCTGCTTTCAAAATATCTTTTCTTGTGTCCAACATAAGCACTGGTACTATAGTATGTCATGGAGAGGATCTCTTTTGTTCTACTCTGGGTGGAGTCCTGAATGTTTCAGTTGTGTGTGTATCCAGATCCTGGATTATCTATGAAAAATTTTCCTTGGGGATGTCATAAAATAGGTTTCCTAATCCTCTGGGGGGTCCCTTCTCCTTCAGGGACACCCTGAGTTCTTAAGTTTCATTTTGTCATTCTATCTGAGGCTTCTGGAAATCCGGCATAAATTCTTTCATCATCTTTTTGGTTTGGCATTGTGAGTACTTAATTTCTTGGATTCAGTCCTCTGAGTCTCAAATTCTTAGCTCAGCCTCATCTGGCCTCAATGACAAGGACTCTTTTAATTTATTTAGCTTGGTTTGCATGTTGAGGATTGCTGGTTGGTTTTTCCTGATCATTTCTAGCTGCAAGGCGAGTACAGATTCCAGATGAGATATCTTCTTTTCAAGGATTTTGAGGGCGCTGTGGTGTTAGTTTTGATTTCTCTTAGCATACTAATAACCAAAACTCTGAATTCTGATTCACACATCTCTAGAAACCAGGATTCTTTGGTGCTGTCAGTCAGGAGGCTCTGGTTTGTGGGGTCTTCACATTCAGTCTGCCCTTTCATGTTTCTTGTAATCCTTTGCTACAGCTTGCCCATTGCTTGGTTTGGGAATTGGGATTTGCCTCCTCCAAGTGTGAAGAGCTTCTCCCTCTCATGTTCCTTTGAGTTTGGGTGATGATGAATCTCTGATGTTTTATTCTCACTCCCCTGCCCCGTATTTTGTAGCTTCAGAACAGTAGACAAATATCTGATGCAGGCTCTGTATTCATTACTGTCCCCTTTAGATTCCCTCTGACCCCTGTGTTCCCAATCTGTGATTGGTCTACTGCCTATACCATGAATCATTGGTTGTCTAGACTGTGGGGTTCTTACTCTGGATCACCAGCCCTACTCAACTTGAGGTGAGCTTTTGACTGGTTCTCCTATGTTCATGGAACCATCATCTTGTGGCACTCGTCTCTGAGCCCTGGACTCTACACTCCTCAGTTTTCCACTCTCCAATTCGCTATTCCAATGGGGCTGTTGGCTAGGGAGGCAACAGACTGTTTCTCTACTGGGGGATGGGGAGGGAGAGGATATGGAGAAAAGAGCAGGAAAAAAAGGAGAGAGAAAACAAAGACTAATATAAATTGGAATATAAAATAATCTACAAATATATGTAATTATGTTGTTGTTGTTAGGTGCTGTCAAGTCAGTATCCGACTCATAGTGACCCTCATAAGGTTTTCAATGTATGACTGCTTCGGGATTGCTTTTTGAGTGGATTGCCAGGTCCTTCTTCCATTTTTGTGGTGTTGGGAATTGAACTCAGGACCTCAAAGACTGCAGTGCAGTACTCTACCAACTGAGCTAAATCCCAGCCCATATATAATTATAGGGAATATGAATCCTAAAAAGTATTTAAAAAGAGAGTAACTAAGAGGAAAGAAGAAAGAGAGAGTATCAAGTGACCATATACACAAAAGTACACTGAAAAGGACCAGAAGGAGAACACCATCATGGCAGAAAAAATATCATAACAGAACAAAACATAGCAGAAAACCACATCTTTGCAGAAAAAACATCTTGATGACTCTTTCAGGCAAATATGTCTTAACAGAACTAACAAGCCATGGAGAAAAAGAAAGAAAAGGAAGAAACATATCAAGATATATGGGGAAGACATGATGCAACCTATCTACTCATAGATGTAGGGAGAACAGAAAGAAAGTAATGTTATCCATAATATCGGCACACACAGACACACACATAAAAACAAACTTGTACACCCTCACAAGAGATATCAGAACAGCAAAGTGAATAAGGTAGTAAAGTATATTAGAGAGCTAAGGTTAGAGTGGCTTTCCTACTGTCTGCAGCAGTCATCAACCTTCTGAGAGGGCCCTGCCTCACTTCCCTCAGGTGGCTGTCTTTATCTGGTGTTCTGTAGACTCTTCTTCCTGTCTTGTATTGTTAGGAGAAGCCATGCAGGGTCATCCAACTTCAACCATAGTGGCACCTGCATCTATATATCTGTCTTCATTTTACTTTTGTGGAAATGTTCCTGAGCAATAAGGACTGCTTTACTTTGGGATTTCTCAGTTCTACTGCAGAGAAAGGAATTTTCCCTACCTGATGTCTTGTTGAAAGCCGGCAGATTTAGGCAGAATGGTTTCTGTGCAGCTTCCCTCTGGCAGGGGAAGATGCTGAAAAGCTGCATGGTCTCTTGTGCTGAACTGGGTTACTGGGTGCTCTCAGAGATCCGCCCCATGGGATGCTCTCTTTGTGTTGCATTAGCAGAGAGGCAGTGCAGCCTGTGATGGCCTTCTGAGAATTTTGCTTCCTCCATGGAGCTTGGGCACTGAGAGCCTTGTTCAGAGAGCACCTCCCAAGTCTCTATGGCAGGAGCAGATGGCTGCATGAGTCAGATCTCCATGTCAAGTCCTCTGTCCATTTGCATGTTCTGAATCCTGTCATGCTCTTGTCAATCCTATGCTGTAGTGGGTGCGATGATATCAGTCCATCCTGTGTGCATCTGAAGACCAAGTAAATAATAAGCTCCAAGATCAGTCCAGGCAGGATCATAATACCTGACTTTAAACAAGGCTATAATAGTAAAAATAGCTTTTTACTAGCAGAAAAATAGGACTAATGGAACAGAACTGAAAATCCAGAGATAAACTCACACAACTTCAGCCACCTGATCTTTGACAAAAGGGCTGAGGATGCAAAATGCAGAAAAAAATAGTTTCTTTAACAAGTGGTGCTGGTAAAATTGCATATCCATCTGTAGAAATTTGGAAACAGACCCATATCTCTCGATTTGCATGAGAATCAACTGGAAGTGGATGAGAGACCTCAGCATAAGACCAGAATCCTTAAAAGTACTAGAAGAAAAGATGGGAAACACACTCCAACATATAGGCTTAATAAAGAATTTCCTTAATAAGCCTTAAATTGCTCAGGAATTTGCATCAAGAATTGACAAATGGGATTACATGAAATTAAAAATCTTCTGTACAGCAAAGGAAGCAATCAACAGAGTTAAGGAAGTGCCTCCTGATTGGGAGAAGATCTTTGCATCCTAAAGTTCCAAGAGAGGACTAATTTCTAGAATTTACAAAGAATTCAAGAAATCAAATCCCAAGACAACAAATAACCCAATACACAAGTGGACAAAGGAAATAGGCAGATAGTTCTCACGTGAAGAAGTTCATAGGGCTAAGAAACACATGAAAAAATGCTTGATATCTGTAGCCATTAGGGAAATGTAAATCAAAAGAACTCTGAGAGTCCATCTAACTCCAGTGACAATGGCCAAGATCAACAAAACAAATAATAACAAACATTGGTGAGGATAAGGAGAACAAAGGAGCACTCTTAAACTGCTATTGTGACTGTAAATTATTTCTATCACTCTGGAAATCAATATGGAGATACCACAGAAAATGAAAAATACAACTGACATTTGCCCCAGCTATAACACTACTGGGAATATACCCAAAGAGAGAGAAGTTATCATACTACAGAGACACCTGTATCTCCACATTTAATGCAGCACTCTTCATAATAACAAGAATATGAAACCATCCATGATGCCTAACAACAGAAGAATGGCTAAAAATATTGTATTACCTATACACAATGGAGTACAACTCAGTAATAAAAAGAATGAAATAGCATTTGTAGCAAAATAGATGGAATTGGAGAAGATCATCTTAAGTGAATAAACACAGGCTCAACAGGTGAAATATCTTATGTTCTCACTCATATGTGGGGGCTGAATTTTGCTTAAAGAACAAAAAATCTACACATAAGTAGATATATAAAAAGGAATCAGTAAACTCCACCAAGAAGGGAAAATATAAACAGAATAGAAAGAAGGAGGGAAGGGACTAGCAAAGGGAACAGAAGATTGTGGAAGGGGGAGGGGGAGGATAAACAATAAAAAGGGACAAAGGAGGAGAGGATAATTTCAATGTAAATGATGCAACTTCATGAGTACATGGAAAAAATAGGAAAATATAAACCCATATATGCTTACAAGTGGGCTGGGATTTAGCTCAGTTGGTAGAGCACTGTGCTGCAGTCTCTGAGGTCCTGAGTTCAATTCTCAGCACCGCAAAAATGGGAGAAGGACCTGGCAATCCACTCCCAAGGCAATCCCGAAATAATCTGCCATTGAAAACCCTATAAGGGTCGCTATGAGTCGGATACCGACTCAATGGCACATAACAACAGCAACAACATGCATACAAGTTTTACTACATATTAGTCAGAAGGTTTCATAGACTTTGTAAGTTGATGAAAGTGTAACCAAAAGTGATATAATAGTTGCACAATGGAAAAAGCAAATGGTATACTACTCTGTACCCCAAAAACATTTATCCGTAAAGGGAAGAAAGAAGAAATGAAATGGGACCAGCAATAAAGCCAACAAACAAAGAAAACTCCATGACCAATGCTTTCACTGCTGAATTTTCAAATAAGAACCAATGCCAATTCTTTGCAACCTACTTCTCAAAATTAAAAGTCAAAAAAGCCTTTAACACCCATCCCATAAGATCCACATTATCCTATTGCCAAAATCTGACATAGTCACACCCAAAGACATAATGATTGACTATGGGTCCTAATGGACATGGATGCAAAAATTCTCAAGAACATACTAGCAAGATGAATTGAATGGCACAGTAAATTATTACTCACTCTGATTAAATCTGCTTTATTGAAAAAATGCAATGATGGTTCAATCTAGAACATCAATAAATGTAATACATCACATCAACAGAGTAAAGAACAAAAATTATCTGATCATCTCCATAGATGCAGAAAAAGCATTTAGTGAAATTTATCATCCCTTTATGATAAAATCCTTGAACAAATTAGGTGTAGAATAATTGTACTATATACAAGAAATGTTACAAATGGAAAATACAAATAAATATTTTAATAAATGTGGAAAAGATGGAAGCAGTTATTCAAAATCAATAACATAAAAAAATTGCCCACTCAACATTTATAATTGAGTATGATAATAGAAGTTACAGTCAGAACAATTACACAAGAGAAAGGAACAAAAGTAATCATAAAAGTAAGAAGTGATGAAGTCACATTACCCTTTTGCAGATATGATCTACACATAGAAAAATCTAAAGATCTATGCTGGGCACAGTGGTGCATGCCTGTAATCCCAGTGGCTCAGGAGGCAGAAGCAGGAGGGTTGCATGTTCGAGACCAGAGGCATTCTGCATAACTTAGTAAGACCCTGTCTCAAAAAGTTAAAAAAATGGACTGGAGGCATAGCTCAGTGGTCCAGCACTTGCAAAGCATGCAGGCGTGGGGCCCTGGGTTCAAATCCCAGTACCGCCAAAAAAAAAAAATCTAAAGATTCCGTCAAGAACTATCAGAAATAATGAAGATTTCAGCAAAGCTTCATAATATAAAATCAAGATACAAAAAGCCAGTAGCTTCTCTTATTCACAAATAACTTATTTTCTGAGAAAGAAATCATGAACACAGTTACATTTACAATAGCTTCCAAAATAACTAAGAATAAATAAAAAAGCTCCATAATGTAAATTACAAAATAGAATTGAAATAACCTGAAAAAAACAGTAAAATATAGAAAGATCTATACGTTCATGACTTAGTGTTGTGGATTTCTCAGAGGGATAGAGAGTACCCAAACATGGCAGGTCCCTGGGGCCTTCCTAGCCCTATTGGAGGACTGAACTCTGTCCTCCAAGGCAACTGACCCTTCCCCCATATCTGGGTACCTCACTCTTCCCCCTCCCATCGAGTGAGCCAAGATGGCACTGGCCAGTTCAGGCTTCTTCGAGGCCTGATTGGCTGAGGTACATCTGCCTCCTTGATTGGTCCAACCCCTGCCCTGGTGCCACCTTCCCTGATTGGCCAGTTGTCATTCCTTGACAGTTGGATGGCAGTTGGCTTAAGGGGATAAGAGCCTCTGACACCAGAGCCCAAGAGCTCATTCTGAACTCCATCTAAGGATATCTCAGAGCTTTTACCTGAACACCACTTAAGGAGAGTTCACTCAGTCCTCTGGCCCCATAAGGACCAGAGGCCTGCATCGGCCTGACCCACCTAGCCTTTAGCCTACCCTTAGCCTGCTTTCATCCTTCCACCAACCTGCTTCTATCCTTGCCTCTGCCTGCCTGCATCCACTGGATCTTCTGCTCCTCCTCCTTAACCAACAGATTGAGTACTTTGAGAGGCAAGCCTCCAAGAGCCAAGTTCAGGGCTTCTGAAGTGGCAAAGACTCCAGGACCTGATGAGCAATGACACCCAAGAGTCCCTGCCACAGAGGCTGGGACTGCAGCTGAGTGCCTACCTCCCCCATCTCCTTTCCCTGCCCCAGCCATCTACCACCTACCCCTTCCCTTTCCCTATAAATAAGCCTGCCTTGTTCACCACTCCTGAGCATGATGTTCTGTTCCCCGGTCTGAGTTCTTTGCATGGTGCAGTGTTGGGGCACCCAGTTGAAACACACAATGCAGAGGATCACAGGCTCAAGTCCAGCCATCCCCAACAAGTTAGAAGAATGATTCTTGTTAAAATGTACGTAGTACCCAAAATGATCTACAGACTCAGGGCAATCCCTAAAAAAACTAATATTCTTCATAGGACTAGAGAACAAAGCATTTACTTTGTGACATGCCCTAACTGGAATATAATCAGTGACATCACATCACTAGCAGCCATATCCTTTTAAGGATGTATAGGTAATTATTTTTGTTGCAAGTTACTTTACATTATGTCTTTTATTTTGTTCCATAATTGAATAAAGTTTCAATTAAAAATATCCGAAAGTAATTTCAGTTTAAGCAACACATTTTTTCAAACTACTGTCAATTAAATAAACTGTAATACATGTTTGTATTTTACTTACAAATGTTAATAAATTTATATTTTGAAAACCAAAACAGACAAAATATTTTAAGAAAGGTTTAAACTAAAACATAAAGCCACTTGCAAAAAAGAAATACCTATATATCCTTAAAAAGGATATGGATGTTAATGACCAGATGTCACTGTGTTATGTTCTAGTTAGAGCACGTCATTAGTTAAGGGCTAAAGTTCACATGGAAACACACAAGAACTGAAATAGTCATAGCAGTTTTGCAAGAAGAACAGAGCCAGAGTCATCATCATAATATTCGATTTTAAGATATACTACAAAGGCATAGGAACCAAAACAGCACAATTTTGGCATGGAAACAAACAGATTGACTGAACACAATAGGGATCTCAGAAGTAAGCCCACACATCTACATAAAATTAATTTCCAAAATATACAAAAATGTTTTGAAGTACAGCTCTCTTCAATAAATTGTGCTGATAAAATGGATATCATATGCATAAGATTGAAATGTGACCACATCTTTCAGCAGTTACAGAAAGTATTAAAATGGATCACAAAACCTAAATATAAGACCTATAAATATGAAACTGCTGGAATGGAACTGATAAAATACTTCACAATATTGGCACTGGCAATGACTTTCTGGATAGGATCTCAAAAGAACAGGATAATAAACAAATGAGATTATAATACACTACAAGTCTATATAGTAAAGGAAACAGTCAACATACTGGAGAGACAACTTATAGAATGAGAGAAAGAATTTGGCAGCTATTCTTTTAACAAAAAGGTTATTATTGTTAGGTGCCACCAAGTTGTGTCCAACTCATAGTGACCCTCATAGGGTTTTTAATGGTTGATTATTTCGGGATTGCTTTGGGAGTGGATTGACACATCTTTCTCCCATTTTTGTGGTGCTGAGAACTGAACTTGGGACCTCAAAGACTGCAGAGTGGTGCTCTACCAACTAAATCCCAGCCCAACAAAAGGTTAGGATCCATAATATATAAGTAACTCAAAAAACATAACACCAAAGAAGTATTTCAAGTAAGATGGACAATGAATTAAAATGAACAACAAATGCATGAAAAAATGCTCAATATCATTGGCCACAAAATAAGTCATGAAAACATTATGATAGAAAATGTACCAACATTTTTTCTGAACTTAGTGGAAGGAAATTAGAAACCAGTAACAAATAAAAATAAATAATTCAAAAATAAGTGGAAATGATATAAAGCACTTTTGAACAACTGTGACAATTAAGAAATTAAAGGGGAAATTATAACATGTTTAGATAAGCAAAATGGAAATATACAAAATCTCATGAAATTACAGCAAAAGCATTATAATAAAAAACTTTGTAATATGGATTCTCTTGTAGTATCTCTTTCATTCTTGATTTTATTTGAGTCATACTTATTTTTAAAATATCAATCCATCTAAATATTTGTCAGTTTTTGTTTCTTTGCAAAAACACAATGTTTAATTTTAATAATATTTCCACTGATTTTTCTATAATCAATTTCATATATTTCTGCTCTATTCTTTCTTTCCTTCCTTCTGTAAACTCTGGTTTGCTTGACATTTTTCTTGTTATTTGAGATGTACCCTTGGGTTGTTTATTTGAGATTTTAATTTTTAATATAGGTGCTAGTATGGTCTGAATGCTGACATCCTACAAAAGCACAGGTTGAAAACTAATAGTCAATGTGGTAATGTTAAGAATGAGGTTTTTAAGGGCAGTGGTTGCAAAAACAGCTTGGTATTGGCACAAAAATAGGCCCAAAGATCTCTGGAACAAAATAGAAGACCCAGAAATACCTCAACACACCTATAGCCACCTGAATTTTGACAAAGGAGCAAAGCAAGTAAACTGGAAAAAGGACAGCCTTTCCAATAAACACTGCTGGGAAACATGGTCATCTGCATGCAGAAAAATGAAAACTGACCTGCATCTCTCAATATACATGAGAGTTAACTCAAAATGGATAAAAGATCTCAACGTAAAACCAGAAACCTTAAAATTGATAGAAGGGAAGATAAGCAATACACTCCATCATATAGACGTAGGAAAGTATTTCCTTAATTGGACTCCAATTGCTCAAGAAATTGCAACAAGAATAGATAAGTGGGATTACATGAAATTAAAAAGCTTCTGCACAGCAAAAGAAACAATTAACAGAGTCAAGGAAACCCCCAAGGAATGGGAAAAAATCTTTGCATTTTATACATCAGACAAAGGTCTAATTACTAGAATTTATAAAGAACTCAAGGAAAAAAAAACTCCCCCAAAAAACAAATAACCCAATACACAAATGGGCAAAGGAACTGAGTAGACAGTTCTCAAATGAAGAGGGCCCTAAAGCCATGAAACACATGAAAAAATGCTCAATATCCCTAGCCTTTAGGGAAATGCAAATCAAAACAACTCTGAGATTGCATTTTACACCAGTAAGAACGGCCAAGATCAATAAAACAAATAACAACAAATGCTGGCGAGGTTGTGGGGAAAAGGGAACATTCTCACATTGTTGGTGGAGCTGGAAATTGGTCCAACCACTGTGGAAATCAATATGGAGGTATCTTAAAAAACTGAAAAGAGATCTACTGTATGACCCAGCTATAATACTATTGGGAACTTACCCAATGGGAGATGGGTCATCATACCACAGAGACACCTGCATCTCCATGTTCAATGCAGCGCTTTTCACAATAGCAAGGATATGGAATCAACCAAAGTGCCCTTCAAAAGAAGAATGGATTAAAAAAGCTATGATACATATACACAATGGAATACTACTCAGCAATCAAGAAAAATGAAATAAGGACATTCGCAGCAAAATGGATGGAATTAGGGAAAATTATTTTAAGTGAACTAACACAAGCTCAGAAAGAGAAACACCACATGTTCTCACTCATATGTGGGAGCTGAATCAAAATTACAAGAAGGAAAAATCCTATTCAAAGGTCCGATCAAAATAAAAGGGAAAAAAAAGCTAAGAATGGTGTTATTATAAATGGTCTAGAAAATGCATGCAATAGTTCTGACAAGATAAAAACAAAGTTTACTGCAGGAAAAGTTTCTATCTTAAACAGAACTGGAACCTAAGGATATATAGAAAAATATTACCAAGTTAATGATAGAGAGGTCTTTGATGGGGAGGGTGAGATGTGGGGAAGCATACGGGAGGGTAAGGGGGAACCTATATGCATAACGTACATTAAAATGCATATATGAAAATGTTACAATTAAAAGCATGTCAGAATGAATCACATTAAGGTGTACAT
>VMDO01033475.1:0-17915 GCA_007922755.1 Pedetes capensis
AGAAAGAATTTGCCATTGCCAATGAATGAGCTTAAAAACCAATAATGCATCAACTTTTTTTTTTTCCCCAGCATTGGAGGATTGAATTCAGGGTTTTGTACGTGTAAGGCAAATGATCTACTACTCAGCCCTTTATTATTATTATTTTATTTACTTTGAGACAGGGTCTTATCACGTTCTACAGATGTCTCTGGCCTTGAACTTATCTTCCTGCCTCAGCCTCCTGAGTTGCTGAGATTATAGGCATGTGTCTGGTTCCACATCAATATATTTTATGTAAAGCTGTTTTAAGTAATGTTATCAACTCTTCTAATGATTTACAGGTTACTCAAAGGGAATGGCATTTAACTCTTTATCTTTGAATTTAGGTACTCTAAGGTAAATATTCTCAAAGACATGCTTTGGGTTCAAACTGACCCCCAGATACTTCTTAAGAATCATTAGTTGCTTCTTTTCACCCTAGACACAAAAAGGAAATAAAAAGGCATCATATTAAGGACAATGTTAATTATATTTTTCTGAAATCACAAGATGCCACCCTATTAGAAAATGATCAGCAAATGTTTTAAACATTGTATTGACAAGCCTTAATTATGATGTCAAAACATTGCTGAATCCTCTCTTTTAATTGAAACAGAATTCTAAAAACTTCCTAGACCAATGTAGATATAATTGCAAATGTCAGCTAATGCTATAGCTATAATCAAAAAACCTGTAAAGGTATAATACATAATGGTTTCATTAAATCATAACTTCTCTAGGAGAAAATGGTCTTTTTTTTTTGGATAACAAATATATGTCTAGTAAATGGTGTATTTGGTAACATTATCAGGTAAAAATTCTCCAGTTATGTGTGTCGTTTTTTTAAAAAGTCAATGACTACATAAAAATCAAGTCTATAAGTAGAAAAGTGATATGATACAGCAAAATAGATGAGAAAAAGTTATAGGATATGGGAAAAGGGAGGCAAGTAGAATAGAGGGACAGATTAAGAAAGACAACAAAAGTGAAAATGATACATTTAGTTGACAGTAGTGAAATCAGTGCCAGAGGATGCCCAATGTTCTTTTAATTAACTAAAAAGACTTAGGAATATTATTCATGTTTTCAAATCTACTTTCTAATCACTAAAGTCACTGACATAGTATTTTTAAACTATTAAATTTTATTGCAAGAGAATGATAGAAGATTGAACAAGGAAATTTAAATATCAGGTATAGAATTAAAATGAGTAAAAAATACTTCTCTGGTTTTTAAGGACAAACCTATAAAAGAAGCCATGACAGCATTTTTGACTGTCTTAAAAACAGATTGACTAGCAGTTAAAATGTATTTAGTGGATTGAGCACTGCACAGAGCAGCTGTGGCCTGGAACAGTATCCAGCAGGGCAATCAGAAAGGCTGACTGCTTACTCAGTGCACTGTTGAGAATATCATTTCCAGAAGCTCTGGAAAACACAGTGCCTTCTATATAAGCAGAGTGGAATAATTTTTCTTTTTTACAAATTAATTTTGTTTATGGAAAGAACATCTTAATTCCTGTTAAGTTTTTAAAAAGTGACTTTCCTTAGAGGAAAACCATTTATTTTGTTGTAACTCAAGAATCTGTCTACTTATTAATGCTTATTGTATTAACTAGATACAGGAAATTTAACAAACTTCCTTATTACTTAGAATCCCTTCAAATTAGCAATTGAGATAGATAGAGAGAGAGAAAAAAAGAGAGAGCTTCTGTAATAAAAAGCTGTTTTTATAAAAAAAATTAAAATTGTCACATAATTGTACATATTTATGAAGTACAGTGTGATATTTCAACCCATGTGTATAATATATAATCATCAAATTAAGGTAATTGATATATCCGTTACCTCAAACATTTAGTAACTTCTTTGTGTTGGGAAGATTCAAAAGTCTCTGTCCTAGCTATTTTGAAATATACAATTAAGTGTCATCATCATCATTACTGTGTTATAAAATATTAGAAGTTATTCATTCTACCTACTTGTGCCTCGATAGCCATTAACCATCTCTTTTCTCCCGCTCCTCATCCCACTCTTCTGAGCCTCTACTAACCACTATCCTGCTCTATTTTTAGAAGATCAATTCTTTTAGCTTCCACATATAAGTGAGAAAATGTGGTATTTGTCTTCTGGTGACTGATTTATTTCACTTAATATGATATCTTCCTGTTCCATCTATTTTGCCACAAATGACAGGACGTAGATTATTTATATGTCTGAATAATGTTCTATTATGTACATATATTACATTTTCATTATCTAACAGCAAGGTTGATTCCATATCTTGCTATACTGAGTGGTGCTGGAATAAATATGGGGGTAATATATCTCTTTGACATGAATTTCCTTGTTTTTGGTATATCCAGTATTGGACTTGTGGATCATGTTGTTGTTGTCAGGTGCTGTAGAATCAGGTACAACTCATAGTCACCCTACGTACAACAAAGGAAATAATACCTGGCAGTGTGCCATGCCCAGCATTAATGTCAGGGCTCCTCTGCTATTCATAGGGTTTTCAATGGCTGATTGTTTTTTGGGAGTGGGCTACCTGGTCTTTCTCTCAAGCCTCCAGCACCTGCTGTTCCCAGGCAGTCTCCCATTCAAGTACTAACCAGCTCCAACCCTGCTTAGTTCTAGAGATCTGACAAGACTGGACACCAGGGTGGTACAGCTGTAGGCTTGAGGGATCATATAGTAGTTCAATTTCTAGTGTTTTGAGGAATGTCCATACTGTTTTCCATAATGGTTATACTAATTTACATTTTGGGCAGGGATTTAGCTCATGGCAATCCATTCCCAAGGCAATCCTGAAACAGTCAGTCATTGAAAACCCTATGAGGAGCCGGGCGTGGTGGCACACACCTGTAATCCTAAGTGGCTCAGGAGGCAGAGGCTGGAGGATCGCAAGTTCGAGACCAGAGGCAGTCTGTATAATTTAGCAAGACCCTGTCTCAAAATGTAAAAAATGTGGGCTAGGGGAGCAGCTCAGTGGTCCAGCACTTGCAAAAGCATGCAGGTGAGAGGCCCTGGGTTTAACCCCCAGTACCACACACACACACACACACACACACACACACACATAAAAGGGTCGCAATGAGTCAGACATGATGGGCACCTAACAACAACAACAACATTTTCATTTCAACTCAAGAACTATAAAAATTCTTTTTAATAGCTAAATTTAGAGCCAGGCACTGTGTTGTTGTTCTTGTTGTTGTTAGGTGCCATCTAGTCATGTCCAACTCATAGCAACCCTTATAAGGTTTTCAATGGCTGATTGTTTTGGGATCGCCTTGGGAGTGGGTTGCCACATCCTTCTCCCATTTTTGTGGTGCTGGGAATCGAACTTGGAACCTCAGAGACTGCAGAGCGGTGCTCCACCAACTGAGCTAAATCACAGCCCAGGCACTGTGGTAGATGCCTGGAGTCGCCAGAGACTTGGTAGACAAAGGAAGTTCAAGGCCAGAGGCAGGCTGTACAACTTAGCAAGACCCTGTCTCAAAATAAAAAATTAAAAGAAGGCTGAGAGTGCAGCTCATTGATAGAGCACTTGCCCAGCATGTGCAAGGTCCTGGCTTCAATCTCTGCCCACAGTTTTGCAAAATGATGGTGATGAAAATAATAGTAATAATAATAATGTTTAGATACTTAAATGAAGCAAAATTCTTTAACAGCTGAATGCTAGGGAAAAATAATTATGTGCATGAGTGGTGTGTATGTAAACAAAGTAGGTATATGAACTTTTTTCTACGGAGCAGATACCTATGTTACTGAGCATGTTTGATACTTCATCTGTGATAGTCTCTGAAATCCAAGTTCTGCCCATAGGGTAACATAAGGGAGGAATCACGATGGGGGAATGTGAGTCTCATAACAACACTATGAACACTAGCAACAGATGCAGAAAACTTTCAGGTTTTCTATAAAAAAGGATAGATTTTTTTTCCATCCAAGAAAGCAGACTCTTACTATATGCCTCAAGGAATATTTTAAATAGTAAAGAATTCAGGAAACATGGCAGGTGTTACTCTGTGTTAAGGAATAGAATTTTGGCTGCAATTTCTCACAGCAACTGACTGTTTTACTCATCTTACTTTCCTACTCACTGATGAGATTTTTAGGAAAAGAAAAATCTAGATTACTTGATTGTACAGTTACTATACAAATTCTATTTATTATTTACTTTTTAAAGGCAAACATTGGCAAATAAGCTAGTTTTTATAATTATAATGACCTTTCACTCCTTGAGATTGAGATGATATTTTAGTTTTGAAATATCTGATCATTATTATTGTATTCATATATGTCAGACAAATCTGAGGCAACTTCTCCTCAATCTTTTCCACAACTAGGTCTCATGAATATTTCTAGATATTTGATTATTTCCTGTCATTTCCGCCCTATTATCCACTAAATAAGGGCAATATTCTTTAGCTTCCTACTCCAACACTAATTTCTATGTCATTTCTTACACAGGTATTTGAAATATTCTACCACTAAATTAAGTGATTATTTGTTTCTTAGGTACATTATGGCTTTACTCTCTCTTCTCCTTTCACCATTCTCTCTACTAGACATGCTTTTTCTGTCTTGTTTTCTAGTTATAAGACCCTTAATTTGTATGCTGTATCCTTAATCTTAACTTTAGTGACCCAGTCAGCCTAGCCCAAAAGTATTTTCTTCTTTCTTTGAATTTTGATATTACTTCCTTTTCGCCTTTCTTTTTTTAATTGCATGTTTGATTTGATTTGGTTTTGGTTTTGTGAGTTTTTTGAGACAGAGTCTCACTGTGTAGCACAGATTTGCCTGGAACTTGCTGTGTAGACCTGGCTGGCCTCAAACTCCTATTGATCCTCCAGCCTCAGTTTCCTGAATGCTCTTTTTACCCTTCTTAATGCCTATACATATTCATTCATTCAATAAATACTTCGGAATGCTTGTGCATTAGGCATTGTTACTATTAGCAAGCAAAAGGGACAATAAACTCTTGCCACTGTGGTGCTTACATTCTATCAGATGAAAGCAGATAAAAAATATATATGAATATAATAAAGAAGTAATTTATGTAATATTTCAGAAACTAATGTGCCATAAGGGAAAAATGTAGGTGAAGAGTTGAGGGAGGTGAGGGCTGGAGAAAGGGATGTTATGATGATCAGGAGAGATCTTAAGAGAAGGTGAATGGAATGTGATTCAGGGATGATCCTTGCTGATAAGTGTGGGAATGTTTGTGGGAACAGTCAGAGAAAATTGTGTAAAACAGAAGTATAAAGAACAGGGAGGAAAAGTTAGTATAATATAAGATAAGAGATGAAGGAGTAAGTGAAGTCCTATAAGCCATTTTTAAGGACTTGACTTTAATTGAAATTAGAAATCATTATGGAGACTTTAACAGAGGGATAAAATGCTCTGATTTACAAAGTACTGACATGTTTTGCAATTATAATGTTTAGGTAAAGAGTTAATTGTTGTTGTTGTTGTTTGGTGACATTGAGTCGGTGTGCAACTCATAGCAACCTTATGTACAAAAGGTGACACTGTATTGTTAGTGCTTTTCAGCTATTCATAGGGTTTTCAATGACTGATTTGTTTTTAGGAGAAGATTGCCTGTCCTTCTCTTAAGCTTACAGCACCTAGTGTTCCCAGGGTGTCTCCCATCAAATACTAGCCAGGCTTGACCCTGCATAGCTTCCAAGATCTGATGGGTTTGGACGCCACAGTGATACAGCTGCAGGCATGATTTTAATTAGCAATCTTAAATTATCTCTCAATGAATATGAAACTACTTATGGGCAGTGTGCTAACACATTATTTCCAATAAGGCACAATGCAATGTGTTGCTATTTTTATATCTTCAGTGAATATTTGCTGAGAAACTGAAAGAAATGCCTATGTTAATCTAAGGGAAATAATTACTTTGTGGATTATAATTGTAGACTGTTCTTTGGCTATTACCAACCATTACCCAAAAATCTGACTGTCAGCAAGCTAGTTTAACTAAATGTGCTAGTTTCATGTAGGATCTTTGTCAATTACTTATTAAAAAGGAGGAATGGATAAAGGAAATTACATTTTTTTAGAAGAAGGAAAACTAATTGCTTTGGTTAGTCTTTGTAAAACTTTCTTTTTTTCTTTTTATGCATCCAGTTAAAATCTAAAAAATTATATTTTTAAAGAAAATTGTATATGTAGCTAGATAAAGTGGTTTCATACATTTTCCCTTTTAAAATGATTGAAGCAAAGATGATTATTTTAATAATTTGAGAAGTACTATCTGGGGCTCAAATTGACTTGCTTGTCCATGATCAGTCTTTCAAAATGTGGTACATCCACATCGCAAGCAGGTATTCATTCCATAGCACTATCACTTGCAAGCATTTGAATGACTACTCACTTCCCTTTGTACTGGCTAACAATGTTTCCATCATATTCATTGTTATAGTCATCATAATGAAGATTAATATTATACTATCACTTTATCAAAAAAACTAACATTTTAAGTGCATAGTATGTGTCAAAAATAGTGCTAAATGTTTTTAATATATATACATACTTAATTTTCCCAACAATCATGAAGCAGATATTATTTTTAACCTCACTTTCCAGATAGGAAAACTGAAGCTTAGAGAGTAACATCAGAGCTGGGGCTATTCAAAAGTAGAGTGTGTCTCAGATCATTTTATTCTAGAGCAAATGGTCTTAACCACTCTTTATAGATTCCTCCCATAATTGTCCTTCTCTGATTTGCTTCCCAAATGTAAGAAGAACCCCTTCACTTATTCTTAAAATATATATTGAACACTTACTTAGTGTTAAGCACACATCTAGATGCAAGTGCTACACATGTGCATAAGATCTAGCTGTAAAATATCTGCAGATTATCTGGGAGTAAGGACATGCTGAATAGTTGCAAAATGGTGTAAGCATCATTAATATGTTTACTTTAGTTGATACTTCTCACATAATTGGGCATTATAATAAGCTTGAAGAGTTTGAGAAACTTTGAGAAATGATCAAAGTCTAAGGCTATCCTATAAAATTTAGGTGATGCACAAAGAAAGTGGGGATCATATCGATAAGGATCCCTGGTAGTAAAGTTAGGGAAGCCTTCACCAAAAGAACAAAGAAATCTTTCTGGAAGACAAAAATTAAATGACAGATATGGACATAGCTTGGCACTTGAAGGGACCAACTGGAATGCAGTTGTATAGAACAGCATTTACTCTGGAGTCAGATTCAGTTTCTGTCTTGGTTCTGCCATTTGGTAGCAGGGTCACATTTAGGAAATTCCAGAGATTTTCTAAAAAACTCTGTTTCCTTACTCATAATATGATATTGTAACTAGAAAGACTGTTGTAGAATTAAATGTGATTATCCATATAAAGTATTTATTGAAGTTAGATATATAGCAAACCTTCAAAAAATTATTATCTTTTATTGCTGATTAGATGAATCTACAATAGCTGAAGTAGTCATTTTAAGTACTGGAGGCATTTTAGGTGCTGGAAGATTAGATTAAGGATATGGCATATATTTTTCCTTATAGAAAGAGTAGACCCGTTGAAGGCTTTCAATTTGGAGAGTAACATAACTTATAAGTTGTTGAAAGTCTCTTAAATTTTGGAAAGTGGAGAATGGATTGCACGGAGAGGACAGCCCAAGGGAAGAAGTCTAAGAGGAGGTTGTTTCAATGGTTTACAAGAGAAACTGTGAAGGAAATCATTGAGGTTGTACAAGGAAATGGTAACACAAAGATATATTTGTTGGTAGTTGGTAGGTGCTGTCAAGTCGTGTCTGACTCATAGTGACCCTCAGAGGGTTTTCAGTGGCTGATTGTTTCAAGATTGCCTCGGGAGTGGATTGCCACGTTCTTCTCCCACAAGGAGGTATTAGTGAGGTAAAAATCAAAAAGCTTTATGGCCAGGTAGGATTAGAATTAGAATATGAGAATTAGAAAGAGAGATGGAGGAGAGGATGTTTCTCAGGATTCTGGTTTTCTATTTTGATATTTAACTTTAGAAAACATTACTTTTTATATGTTTGTAGGTTTGCTTTATTCCATTAGAGGGCTGGACTTTCAATTCCTTAGGCTATTTTCTTTGCTTTTTAGTTCTGAGGCATGTATTTATGTCTGCAGCCATACCACACTGGTGTCGGATCTTGTCTGATCTGGAAAGCTAAGCAGGGTTGGGCCTGGTTTGTCATTGGATGGGAAACCACCTGGGAATACCAGGTGCTATAGACTTAGGAGAAGGTCCTGGCAGTCCACTCCTGAAACAATCAGTTGTTGAAAGCCCTATGAATAGCAGAGTAGCACTGACATACTGCCAGGCATGGCACAGTGTCGCGTAGTGTTTCATTTTGTTGTACATTGGGTCACTATGAGTTAGACCCAATAACAATAAAAATATTAATTTAAGTAAATCAAGGTCACCATAGTACTTTTATTTAACTGTAGTAATTAGATCTCACCCTTTGCAGTATAATCTAGGGACCCAAAGCATTTCCTAATTTAACTAATGGTAATATCAATATAGATATATTCTTTACAGAGCAAAACCTATATGAAACGTGAATATGGAGCCCCTTGCAAAGCAAGAAAAAAAATGCCAAGTAGACTCACAATTTTAATGTGCATATGTATTTTAATATTTGTAGTCATTTTATGCAAATTATATTCTTTTAAAGATGATAGCTTCTTCACAAAGATAAATTGAATAGGAAGTTTTTCTTGAGTTGCAGACATACAGAATGAGATAATAAAGATATAGTTCTCAATTTAAAACTTTATTTCAATTAATTTTTCTGAAACATCAATATTTTCTACTGACCTGATTTTATTCTGACACATTGTAAAAAAAATTTGGCTAACATAGATAAAATAAATGTTGTTAGGTGCCTTTGAGTCCATATCTGACACACAGCGACCCTATGTACAACAGACAAAACACTATTGTTACTACTTTTTTGCTATTCATAGAGTTTTCAAAGGCTAATTGATTTTGGGGTGTGGGTTGCCAGGTTCTTCTCCCAAATCTGCAGTACCTCATGTTCCCAGGTGGTCTCCCATCCAAGTACTAACCAGGCTTGATCCTGCTTAGCTTCCAATATCTGATGGTATCAGATGGCACAGTGCTACAGCAGCAGACAAATAATATAAATAGCTGAATAATAATGGGAAAAAATGAGAAAAAGAGCCAATTTTGTTTTTTATTAATAACAAAAGGGATATTCAAAAGAAAAAATGCATTTACAATGATGGAAAACATATTAGCCTGAAAACCTTGGGAGCCATAAGGAAAATGCAAGCAAATAAACCAGAATGTGGGTGGGATACATTTCTTTCTGTTCAATAAAGAGAAGCTAAAATGTCAGATGGGGTGCCTGATTTGTAATTTTGGTGTTTTCTGACATGGCTTACCATGAGTTGACATAATGCTATATCATTCTTGTATTGAGACTATTGTATAAGTTAGACATTCACATGAATAGATGTAACTATGCTTAGTTAATATATTTATCCAAGATTTCTCTCATCTAAAGTATGGAAATTTTCTGTGTTCTCATCCACAAGCAGTTTTTGGATTTATACTGTGTCAATTTGTGTTTTTGTTTTAAATTTTTTTTATATTTATTTCTCTAGCAAATTTGTTCCAGATTGTAACATTGTATCTCTAGCCTAAACACATTTTTTACAAAGGAAATGTTCTTAGTTCATGTGATGCCATAAAATATATCTAGAGTTAGTAGACTTCTAAAAGGAGACTTTGCAATTTCTAGGTGTTTTGTCACTTAGATTGAATAGAGCCTCAGCATTAACAGTTAAGCATTAGATTATTTGCCTGGTTGTATAGATGCATATATTATTTCTATCTCAATTTCTTCAAATTGTTGGAGTATACATTTAAATATCACTAATAAAAAAAAAAACCTTAAAGGAACTTAGCAACCTATATAAACCAATGAGCAAAATTCCATTTTGATTTTGTAAAATACATATATTCTAAAGGGGAAAACTTCATGTAGTAATGACATAAAGTTTACCAGGTCCTTTGGGGAATTTTAGAGGGCCTCAGAGATATAGACATAGTCCTCAAGGAAGGTAAATGTACATGTTACATAATGAATAGATTTTTCTCTTCACTGTTGTGCCCAAAGTTCGAGTTCCCCAAAGACCACCAGGGAGTCCAAAGTTGCATGCAACAACAAAGAGCCTTTATTAAAGCTTGAGCTCGAGGGTACTACACCTCACCTGTGCAGCTGTTCAGTGTTGGGACCCCAACTTGTTGCAGGGTAAAGGTTTTTATTGTGTATTACAAGCAGGGATGGGGAATGGAGAAAGTGAAAGTCAGATAAGGTGAGGTTTTGAGTTGCTAAAGTATGCTATTTGTGTTATCTTGAGGTCTAGAAGTTCTTGGAAGTTCCTGCCCATATCTATAGCCCTTTGTTCTGGCCCAGAGCATTCCCATCTAGTGATCTTTTAAAGGAATTTGTGGAGCGACACCTGCAAGACAGAATCCTAAGATAAGGGGGTCATTTGGGCTGACTCCAAGCTCTTGGTCTGCCTGGGCATCTCATCCACTACCCTTAGAGTCTGCAACCATAGCACCCTAGCATCTGATCCCACCTGGTCTCAGGAGCTAAGCATGGTTGCCCTGGTTGGTCCTTGGATGGGACACCACCCAGAAGTACCAGGTGCTGCAGGCTATGCAGGCAATCTACTCCCAAAACAATGTGCCATTGAAAACCCTATGCATAGTAGAGAAGTACTGACATAGTGCTGGGCATGGCACAGTGTCCAAGAGTGTTTTGGTCTGTTGTACATAGGGTCACTATGAGTCAGATCTGACTTGAGGGCACCTAACAACAACAAAATACCTAAGAGCACTTATGATATCTGCCACTAATAATTTTGTTATAAATTCTGGAAAAAATTTGGTGGTCTTAAGGTAACTTTCTATCTTGTAGGGCTATTTTGAATACCTAAAAGCATCAAAATAGTCACAAACAATGCCCAGAAATTTATCCATTTGATTATGTTTTATAAATAGCAAAAGATTTGATTCAGCACAATTATTACTTTATTGTTTTTCATTCTCAAGCAATATGCTTAAGACATAATGCATTAGGTCTTAATGAATTGACTTCTATAATCACTAAAAATGGTCTCCTCTCTTGGGCTAATTATATAATTGATTGTTTGAGGAAAGCAGGGACTTTAAGTTTAATTATATTTTTACTTACACTAATTTTCTTGTTTTAAATAGCTTATGCACTTCAACATTTCATAAAATATTAAATGTAGAAACACCTCCTGCCCAAATTAAATTATTAGTATTTGTCATTTCTCATTTCAATTACCATTAACTCAGAATATATTGCAAGTAAATAAGCATAATTAATCTTTACAAACACATTTCACTTCTTAACACTAAAAGGTCCTTACAGATTAATCAGAATTTGTTTTCTCTTTTCTTTTGGTCAAAATTTATTTCTTGATCCTCTCATTGACTGTTCACCACTTTTTGGTGATGCCTTATAATTTTAGCCTAAGATTCCAAGTTCCGCAAACACTGTATTTTTACTATTGTAAACCTCTCTAGTTATATCTTGAATTAATAACTATGCTCCTAATCCCCTGAGTTTTCTTGCAGTAAAGCCAATAATATCTCAGCTGTATATAAAAGCTTCTCATTTTGAGTCAGTCAAAAGACTGAAGGTACTGAAATTGTTGGCACTTTAGGTTTAATCCTCACATATTTTCTTTACATGAATATTCCCAGAGTATTTGTATGAAACCTCTTGATCTTAAACAGAAATATATTCTTCATGAAAACAGGAAAAATATTCTTTACCGGAGTTGTTTTTCTAAAATTCAATTTGACATCCTCATTTTTATGCATAAAACCCTTCAATAATGTACATTAACATTTGTTCAGTTCTTTCTATGTCCTTTGCATATTTTAAGTATTATGCTTACCTTGTTTTCTTTAAGTATCACAGTATAACTATGAAGCCAATATTTTCTCATCTCATTTTATAGGTGAAGGAACTGAGGCATATAATATCCCAGACTTTACAAAAACAATAAGAACAACAAAACAATAACAAATCCACACATGTTAACTAGTGGAGCCAAGATCTACCTAAGAGGTTACTCTTATCGCTGAGTTCTCCCTCAATTAGACACAAAAGGAACATACAATCTATTTTCTTTCCTCCTTGTACAGCTTCATACAATGCTTTCTGAGGAAAAACATATTCCTTTTTTCCAGAACTGAAAGAAAAATCTCTAAGAATGCTATTCATTTTATCTACAATTACCACATGAGCACCACACCAGAGCACCACGTGTACCTCTCTCATCATTATAATGTATTGACTATATATGTGTATGTGTGTGTGTGTATATACATATATATATATATATATTGCTGTTGTTGTTAGGTGCCGTTGAGTCGGTATCTGACTCATAGCGACCCTCATAGGGTTTTCAATGGCTGAGTGCTTCGGGATTGCCTTGGGAGTGGATTGCCAGGCCCTTCTCCCATTTTTGCGGTGCTGGGAATTGAACTCGGAGCCTCAGAGATTGCAGCGCAGCACTCTACCCACTGAGCTAAATCTCAGCCCATACACACACACACACACACACACACACACACACACACACACACACACACACACATATATACATGTTGTTGTTGTTGTTAGGTGCCGTCGAGTCAGTATCCGACTCATAGCGACCCTCTGTACAACAGGTGAAACACTATTGTCAGTGCATCTCTGCTGTTCATAGGATTTTCAATGGCAGATTGATTTTTGGGAGGGGGTTGCCAGGTCCTTCTCCCAAGCCTACAGCTTCTGGTCTTCCCAGGCGGTCTCCCATCCAGGTACTAACCAGGCCCGACCCTGCTTAGCTTCCAAGATCTGATGGGATCAGACGCCACAGGGCTATGGCTGCAGGCATATATATATATATATATATATATATATATATACACACACATATATATAGTAATCATATTATTTGAATAAAGTTCAATGTTCTTTTGTGATTGTTCCACCGTGCTCCATTTACACATCCCCTCTCTTGTTCCATCAAGTGTTTCTTTAGAACAAGGTTGCTTATGTAGCTAATTGGTCTTTGCATTTCCAGCATCTAACATGATATAGAGTACAGGTGCCAAAAAGCTGCTTATTTAATAAACACATGAATGGTAACTACATGTCATGATTATATATTTAACGATTATATATTCAACTTTTATTCATTTAACTTACTATTATTCTATAGGCTAAAATTTGATAAGTAATGTTGTTACCAGGGAGATGCAGGAGCCAATCCAGAAGACAAGTCTGGGAGGCCAGTGCCAGGCAGGTCCTTCCTGGGCATCAGCAATTGCCTCTCTGGCAACAGCCATTACCTCCCCATCTTCAAATACTTCTGTTTGTATGTGATTCTTCACTTAAAAGAATTTATATGAGACAAAGAAATTATAGTAGTAAGTATATACATAGTTTATTAAAGATAGAGAATATAGGCATAGATTATTAAAGATAGTGCACCTTCCAGATGTGAAGGTGAGCAATAGTAAAGAGTTCCTGTTGTATAGAGTTAAGGTCAGCTGTGATCTTTATTATGGGGTTTAAACCTTCAAGGGAAGGAAAGAAATGCTTTACATCTCGGGTCTGTGGCCAGAATGGGTTAATGGAGTCCTAGTGTCTTCAAAGGACTACGCTGTCAGAGACAGGCATTTTAAATGTTAGAAACCCAGGCAGCTATCTGTCTTGACAAGGGAGCAGAATCCACTAAGCAATGTTCTTTTCAACTGCTGGGAGTGGTATATGTCTCACATAGTCTGTATCATCCTTCCTGGTTCAATGTAGCAGTGATTTTAATTATCTGTTTCCCTCTGGTAAATGTGCTGTTTATAATGGTATTATCTATTAGGGAAGCACTGATCACTAGGTCAAAGCCTTTGTTTCACAGGAGGCTTACATTGATGTTCATATTACAGGTGGCTGGAAAGCCCATGGCTGGGCTGCTAGGTGTATGGCTACAGAACCCTTTATTCCCTTTTTTTCTGCCAATTGCCCTCTAACAGTATCTATTACTGAATATTCATTAATTTCTTCATAGTAATAATATGTTAAACATCAGTTAAGTTAAACACAAGTGAGTAAGCAAAACAGTAAGAATTAAGTTAAAGCTGAGTGTGGTGAAACATGTCTGTAAACCCAGCAGTTTGGGAGGTGGAGGCAGAAGGATTGCAAGTTCAAAGCCAGGGGCAACCTGCATAAATTAGTGAAAGCCTGTCTCAAAAAATAAAAACTGGGCTAGGGGTGTATCTCAGTGTTAGAGCACTTGCAAAAGTATAGGTTCAGCCTTCCAATACTGAAAAAAAAATTAAGATAAATATAAGTGAAGCCTGCATCACAACATGTTCTCAAACCATTACTGCACATCAATGCCTATTAAAAGTCAAAATTATTCCTTCCAAAAATTTTACCCACAAACATTCATCAAACTACACATCACATGGTAGGTGCTTGACAAATATTTGTTTAGTAGATTAATTCTGAGGCACATTTTGTCAGAAAAAGGTCTGCATGCTTAACAATATAATTTTATAAACATTTTCAAACTATCCGCAGTGGCACACGCCTGTAATCCCAGCGGGTTGGGAGGCGGAGGCAGGAGGATCGCAAGTTCGAGACCAAAGGCAGTCTGCGTAACTTAGTGAGACCCTGTCTCAAAAAAACTGAAAAAAAAAATGGAGTGGTGGTGCAGCTCAGTGGTGAAACACCTGCAGAGCATGCAAGCGCAAGGCCCTGGTTTCAAACCCCAGTACCACGAAAAAAAAAAAAATTCAAACTAGTAGACCAACTCATATTAAATGCACCGTTTGATTGTCACGAGTCTCTACATTATTCTCAAACTGTTATCTTTATAGTGATAATGATAAAATTATAATTCTGTCATACATTTAAATACCCTCAAAGTACCATAAAAGTAGAAAAAATTGTTATTTTGTATTCATTATCTACAGAAAAATTTAACATTGAATGCAGGTCATCTATTTAGAACAATATTTTTGCTATCATTAAATACAATCTTTTGTGCAAAGACACATGGTTCATTCCTGTTCCTTTCTTAGACAAATGTAAAACCAATATTTTTGGTCTTCATGTTCAGTAAATTTATATACAAAATTGTCGAGTCAGATTTATGAGTGAGTTTTTCCTTCAACAAAACAATGTAACTAGGAGTCTTAGGAGTAATTTGTCTTTTCTCTCTACCCTGTCATCCTCTCTCAATGCCTCAAAAACTCTTCAGACTTACAGAATAAACACATCACATACACTGAGAAATATATGTGTGTGTGTGTGTGTGTGTGTGTTCATATATATGTATATATATACATATATATGTATATGATATAAGTAGCAACATTTTCTGATCCAGATATATGTGAACAGAATTAAAAAGAATAATTTTTGGCTACAAATAAATATTGGTAATGTGAAAAAATGAAAGCTTAATATTTTCAACCAAGGTAACTGTCTATAATAATTTGACAGCAGACATAACTCTGCAATTTTTGAAATGGATTTGTCCCTGGATCCATTTCTGTTTATTTTTGGCTACTGTGGAAAATTAATTGATCCAATTCCATTAAAAAAAGATCCACCCAGAGATTGCTTTTGAATGTCAAAGTCATAATTTTACAAAATTTACACTCACATAGCTTTAAATGCCTCAATATTTTGACTGCCATTTTTAAGCGGAAAATTAGCATTGATTAAGTAGAAGCCTTTTCAACACTTTTGCCAAAGGTCTAGTTCTTTTTTTCTTGATGATTCCTGTAAATACCCTCTTGATTTTGTCACTTAAATGAAAGAAAAATAATTTTGAAAGAAGATATTTTAAGTCATCATTTATACACTCGTAGTTTTATTTGTGTAAATAAAAAATGGTTACAAAAATCGAATTGCAAGATTTCTAGACATTTCCATTTTAATTTCTCCTTTGCAGCACTGGGAAGTTGAACCTAGGGCCTAATGGAAACTTTGCAACCACTGTACAACTGAGCTGTACCCCTAACCCTTTTTTCATATTTGATTTTGAGAAGGAGTCTCCATAAATTATGTAGGCTGCCTCTTCCCTCAAACTTGCTACTCTCCTGTCTCTGTCTCTGAGTTGCTGAGATTACACGTGTGCACCACCACATCCAGCTTCATTTTACATCATTTTACTTTCTTAATTGCACATAAAAAATTGGCTGCTAAAAAAGAGAAAAATAAGTGAAATCATCATCATATGACTGTACTGGTTTATCTAGTCACCTCATTAGTTTACTCTCTTCCCTGAAACAATCAATTCAATAGACATTATGTAGTTCCACTCAATGTCTTCAAGAAAAATAGAAGAACAAATTTTTGTCCTCTGATTCTCTACTAGTGTTAATTTATCTAGTTAATATTTTACTAGGTAGTGGAGATCATGAGACAGAAGAGATCTGGGGGCAATTATTAATCTTCAGGAGGATTTATAATTTAATTGCTAGCAATGAACCAGCTAGAGAAATCTCTAGAGAGGCGAAGAAAGAGCAGAGAGATGCTTAACCTTTTATATTGCTCAGTGAAAAGAGGTGGGTTTACAGAGGAAAAAGGCAGGAAAACAGAAAAAGAAAGCCCCTTTGGTGGGTGAGCCCTTAGGAAAAATGACACATAGTTCAGCAAGGCATAATTATAGAAGCTGGAACTGCTGCAGGTTACCTGGTTACCTAATCGCCATGGTGACAGAGGAGTGCATTTCTGAGATTAGTTTTACAGAATGAAGGTGAGGCTTTTACATAGTTAGCAATTCAGTAACTTGAGAAAGGGAGCAGGGATTTAGGAATTTAATAGTTACAAAGTTAGAAATTCATCCATAAGAAACAATCTTGTGATTTAACCTTACAAACACAGGGACTCCTACAAGCAGAGGAATGCAAACTGGGCGTGGTGGCACACGCCTGTAATCCCAGTGGCTTGGGAGGTGGAGCCAGGAGGATTGTAAATTGGAGATCAGAGGAAGTCTGCATAATTTAGCGAGACCCAGTGTTTTTATCATGAAAAGGTGTTGTACTTTATCGAAGGCCTTTTCAGCATCAATTGAAATGATCATGTGGTTTTTGTTTGTTAGTTTCTTGATATGTTGGATTACATTAATTGATTTCCGTATGTTAAACCAGCCTTGCATCTGTGGTATAAATCCCACTTGGTCATGATGAATAATCTTTTTCGTATGCGGTTGTCTTCCGTTTGCCAGAATTTTATTGAATATTTTTGCATCTAGATTCATAAGGGAGATGGGTCTATAATTCTCTATCTTAGATGAATCTTTTCCTGGTTTGGGTATCAGGGTGATGATAGCTTCATAGAATGTATTTGGGAGTGTTCCCTCCTTTTCGATTCTTTGAAATAATTTGAGGAGGACAGGTATTATCTCTTCTTTAAAAGTTTGGTAGAATTCTGCCGTGAATCCATCAGGACCTGGGCTCTTCTTTGTTGGGAGACTTTTAATTACCTTTTCTATTTCTGTGTAGGTAATGGGCTTGTTTATGTCAGTTAGGTCTTCTGGGGATAGTTTTGGTAGGTCATACATGTTAATAAATTTGTCCATTTCTTCTGTGTTTTCATATTTTTGGGAATATAGTCTCTCATAGTAATCCCTGACAATTTTGTGTATTTCGTTGGAGTCAGTGGTTATGGATCCGTTGTCTTTCATAATCCGTACTATGTTAGATTTTTCCTTTTTCTTTTTGATGAGATTTGCCAGAGGGGTGTCTATCTTATTAAACTTTTCAAAGAACCAACTCTTAGTCTTATTAATTTTTTGAATTATCTCTT